>CAKNYM010046985.1:0-70188 GCA_932195095.1 Andricus curvator | reverse complement strand
GAAGGCTCGAGACGTTGAATTTCAAATATGTACCAATAGGTGGAAGTTGAGAATATATCGATTCATCTTTTCTGCAAAGCAGTTAGAGACTATGTCCAATATCGATGCTTCTCGAAAGTTAAACGACATGGAAAACCTTTAAAAGCAAGAGCTTATATTCCAGCCTTCCAGAAACTTGCATGTATAGAAATTCGAAAGAGATCACGTCGAAATTTCCAGAAGGTCCGATTATTTTGCGGGAATCCCCAGAATTTGATTCTTGGTTGGTATTTCTGGGACCCACCTCGTTAATAGAACCACGAAAAAAAATCTAAGAGGCAATAGATCCACTTTGATTGAAACTTCTAGAAAAGTTCTAGAATGTTCCAGAACTTGGAGAATCCCTGATCTCACATGCGCACCCTATATAAAGTTGCTTGTGGGTTCGGTCAGGAAAACAGGGAGCATCCTTATTGACCGCGTCAAGAATCTGCGTCAGGGGTCTACCTTACCGGCAGTTCAATTACCGACTCTAGTAACTGACCAGTGGCGCCATCTGTCGGTGGCAGCTGGAACTACGTATTGGTGCCCGAGAACCCGCTTAGCTTAACTACTTACATCATATTAGACTAGGGAAACATTTTGGAAACTGGTTGAATATTAAAAAATTTAGTCATGCATACAAACGGGAATGGAAACATAGTAATATAATTTCATTTATTAATTTTATAATTTCAATTAATCTTCCTCCAAATCGCCTTCTTCATCATCCGCATCTAGAAATTCGTCTTTAATTTCATTTTCTTCATGAATTAGTTCGTATTCCATGTCTCTGCCATTGTATACAGAGTTACAAAAAATTATTGTATCCTAAAGAGAGTTATATGAAATACCACAAAAATATTGTTCAGTCCTAATCATTTTCACCTTAATATTTATTTAAATTTTATTTAATGGTTGTATAAATCTTTTTTAAAAATCCTCGTTTCAAAAATTATAAAAGTGTAAAATAATATAAGTGTCAAAATTATTTGGTATCTGTCCAAATTATTCCATTGTGAAAAGAGACGAATAAATTAGTGAAAAAAACAACTTTTTTTCTCATAGTTTAGTGAAGAAATTTTTATTTTTAATTTTTCACAATCAATCGAAGATTACCTGCAAATTGTCAAAAATTGACAGAATTTGTTTCCAAAATTAAGCATTTTTTTAACGAGGGCCGGTATTGTCGATTTTCTTTGTTTATTCGACATGGAAATTCTTGCTTTTTCAATTTATTCCCAATAAATTTAAAAAACTTTGAAGAATAACCGAATGGCGGCTATTTTTCTTAAATTCAGGAAAGTGAATTTTCTAAGCACCCGACTTTTGAATTTTTTGTTATAAATAGTTGGCAATATGTAATACATATCTCATGTGTTTCGTTCTTGGTAAACCACTGCTTCAATTTTGAAAAAAAATATTTCAAAAAATCGTATTTTTTAATTTTTTTCGGAAACAAAGAAAGATACAAAAAATGTTGAGACATAGGATTACACATCTAGAAAAGTTTTACAAAAAGTACATCTTGCAAATATAGCATCGTTTACGGGGAAAAATAAAACATTATATGAAAAAAAAATTCCGGACTCCAAAATGGTTAAACCCCCATGAGACTGATACCCTATCAGCACACATGGTAAAAAAAATATTAATGAAATAAAAAGATGAGGATCTCCGGAAATTCTTGTTTATTTTTTTCCACGTTTTTTTCATTGAATTTTGAAAAAATGAAAGGAAGATTTCCAGTAAAACCACACCTTTTCAGAATAATAAAAGTACATACACAAACATAACTAACTTGCACAAAAGTGGGTGTTGTTCAACACACTATAGCTTCGGACGTGTGACAGATATAACGTTTTATTTGTATTTTTTAGATTTCCTTTTTATTAGGTCTCCTTTAACTAATATTGTGACTATTTTTGTCCAGAGTGAACAGGAAATATGCTGCGTCACAAAAACTAAAACTACATATCATTTTTCAAATATTTCAGGAAAATATAAATGCCCAAGGATGTATCTCGTAAACTATAAGAGATAAAAAAATTCTTATTTCTTTTAGTTTTGCGGGGGATTCAATGCACTTCAATTTTTGTTGAGACGACTTTAAAGTGGTATGTTCTGAAGTGAATAAATGTTCGAAAAACTAATAAAAACTGATAAGTTAGTAAACATTTTTAAGTTTTTTTTCCAAATGTATCGAAACCAATTAACGGCATGCTTTTGTAGGGATAAGAAAGCAGAAGATCAACAGGGCAGACACATGGAATACGAGCTCATTTATGAAGAAAATGAAATTAAAGAAGAATTTCTGGATGCGGATGATGAAGAAGGCGATCTGGAAGAAGATTAATTGAAATTATAAAATTAATCAATGAAATTATATTACTATATTTCCGTTAACATTTGTATTGATGACTAAATTTTTGAATATTTAACCAGTTTCCGAAATGTTTGCCTAGTCTAATATGAAGAATTTTATTATGAACGTAATAAATGCCATTTACGCAAAAGTGAATTCTATGACGAGTACTTGATTTCTTTACTCTGATAAGAAAGGGGGAATTGTTGTTCAAATATAGGGTCAGAATGGAGTTGATTAGACTCCAGCAAAGTTTTATTAATTACATTCTGGCCCTTTAGCTGTCAAACAAATTCATTTTTTTAACAGTGTATCCCGTTTATTTTTTGTTATACGTTATAAAAATGTTATTAAAGTTTTAGAGAAGCTTTTAAAGATGACGAAGGCAATATTTTGCTGAAATTTAGACATTTCCGAAACAATGTTTCAGCCACGTTGCACATTAATATTACTGAAAATTAAGAGACAATATTTTGACAATATTTCCCGGACTGTTTGCAGACAAATATGGCAAGCCCAATTCAATGTTATTTTGAAATATTGCTGAAATATTTCAGATTTGTCTGACTGACAAATTGAAAGCCAGTTACGAGATACCTGAGCAGCATTCAAAAGTGACTTGCTGTCCAGGTGTCGTAGTATCAACTGACCAATTGCTAAGGGAACATCACTGATGATGTCAGGTTTGATCTGCCTCACGCCGAAGAAGCTCATAAGTTTTCTAAAGTATTCTATGTTGGCAGTAGAATCGAACAGTTGTAAGTGAGCTGTGAGTGGGGATCCATAGAGCTTTTATACACCCTGCTCAGCGGGGTGCCGTACTCTAATTGTTCGGTTTCCGGAGGTTGAATAGCACCACGCTGGGTAGGTGTATAAAACCTCTCTGGGTCCACGGTCCTGATTCAATTTCAAATTTAGTCCCCAGAAAGCTTCCTATCTCGTGCTTAACTCTTCTTTCACTTATCTAAAATGCCTGTATACAACTAAGCTACCTTCCCGAAACTTGGAAAGTAGCTCACATTCTAGTTTTTCAGAAAAAAGGCAAGGATCCATATCATCCAACCAGCTACAGGCCCATTAACCTTCTTAACACAATGCGCAAAATTTTTGAAAAAATAATACTCACCCGCGTAAACTATCACCTGGAGGAAAACAGCATCCTTAAACCGCAACAATATGGTTTTAGAAAAGGTCACTCTACGCAGCATATGATGCTCAAGCTTACTGAAGCCATTAGCTTAAATTTCAATCGAAGAAAACATACTGGAGCTGTGTTCCTCGATGTAGAAAAAGCTTTTGATAGCGTCTGACATGTAGGACTGCTCATAAAACTAATAAACTACAAATTTCCAAGAGGGCTTATCCATTTCATACATTCCTATCTGCCTAATAGAAAATTCTCAGTCAAAATAGGCAAGACACTTTCAAAAGAGAAACCCATTCGAGCGGGTGTTCCTCAAGGCAGCATTCTAGGACCGGTTTTCTTTATTATCTACGTAAACGACATCCCTGAAGTCCCCGAAGTTTCAATTGGATTATACGCAGATGACACCGCGCTATTCCCTTTCTCCTGGTCAGTTAAAAAAATTTGTAAACTGCTTAACAAAGCTCTTGAAGTCATTGAGGCTTGGGCTAAACTCTGGAGAATACAAATAAACGTAGCAAAGTCAGAATCAATTCTTTTCTCAGTCAGAAGGCCAGCGAAAATAGATCCACCCAAAATGTTCAACTTATTAATAGACACTCGAGTCTAAAACCTGAATATGGAACCCTAATTTATGCATGTACAATATGGGGAGGCGCGTCAAAAAGCAATATTAATCACATTTAGATAATTCAAAATAAATTTCGCAGACGTATCACAAAAATCCCTAGATATACTAAGAATTCTGTCCTTCACAGAGAATTCCAACTGCCATACATTTCAGAGTATATCAAAGAAACCGCCACTAAATTCTACGAATCCGCTTCATTGTCACCTTTTGAACATATTTCCTCTCTTGGGAAATATCATTTTGATCCGCTTCGCAAACACGCGATGCGAAAAGACTTTCTCATGAAATAAGTCACCCAGGTCGAGATGGCGTTGCCACCCCCGACCTACTAGCTACTTTCCTCTTTTTTGACCTCTCTACCCACTTCCCACTCTTCTTCTATTCTCACCTCTTCTTTTTTTAAATAAATTACCAGATTTTGTGGTTTTTTCCCCGCTTGCGGGACTTTTTTCCCACACATAATAAACGTCACTTTGAACTCTAGTCATGTCAAATTTCTCTCAGATTGTGGAACAATGCCCAAACGGGTAACACACAACAACTTCTTCCAGTTCGATCATTTTCCGGGGAGATTATTAATCGCGAGTTCACTCCCGTGCAATGGGTCTCACAAGAGGAGGCGATGGTTGGGGCCCCCTCATCGCCACCCCTTTTTTTTTTTTTTTTTTTTTTTTACATACTACTCACTTACAACTGTCCGCTCCTACAGCAAACATGGAATACTTTAGGAAACTGTTGAGCTTCTTCTGCGTTAGCCAGAGCAAAACTGACATCATCAGTGATCTTCCCTTAGAAATTGGTCAGTTGATACTACGACACCTGGACAGCAAGTCACTTTTAAATACTGCTCAGGCAGCTCGTGACTGGCTATCAATTTGGCAGTCAGAAAATCAGCTAAGAAGACGTCACTTGCACAAAGGCTGGCTAACTACTTCAGCTCTAAAGACAAGCTTCAAACCTAAACCTAAATACCAAGTTCGGCAACTAACACTACCACGACGCTAACCAAAACTTGGAAATTTCCAATATGATTCTTTTATTCAAGAAGGGAACACCCACAAAGAAAATGATATGAACCAAGAGTCTCCCTTCGAATCATAGAATTAGTCTTAGAATATGAGGACACGAGCTTCTCTTTCGTAGTTTTCAAACTTAGTTTTAAACCTAGACTTTTTTTTCTGTATGTACCTCCCGGTAGATGATAATGACTCAGCTCTGCTTTGCAGACCTGAAAAAAAAATTTTGTTTAGTTTTTCAGTGTCTTTATAGGTTAAAAATAAAACTAAAAATGCAACTATTTGGTTGAAAATTCAACTATGTTCGAAGAAAACTCAATTTTTAGATTAAACTTTATATTTTGGTGTTGGAAAGTCAAACTGAAATCTTTCTTTTATGAAAATTCAACTATATTATTTTTAAATTTGTCTTTTTAATTTTAAAACTCATCAGTTTTAGCAAAATTTCATTTTTCTTGGATAAAACAAATAATATGATGGGTGAACAATGGATAAATGAACATTGACGAATTATTTAATCTCCGAATATTCATATTCATGAATTATGAAATTCCCTAAAATTCTCAAATCACCGAAATTTATATTTGCGGATAATTTAAAATAAGCTAAAATAAATAATTGATTGAAAATTTTGAATGATTTCTTATTTAAAAAAAAGGAATTTTAAGAAAAAATTGAAGAAGATTTCGAAACGTTTCACATTATGCCCTATAACTGCAAAAAATAATGTAAACGATTTTAAAAGAAAATTTTTCAAATTTGCAAATTACAAATTTTTGTCAAAACTTCAATCAAGTTTAAAATGTTTTCAGGAGTTTTAAAAAGATTAAAAATAATTTATCATTTTAAAAGATTTTAAACAGAAAGTTTAGAAGCTGTTTAAGTATTTTTCAAGGTTTTAGAAAAAAAAAGTTCTCTGAGGATTTCTGGAAAATTTTATAGTTATTAAGAAAAGAGGGTAAGATTCTAACTTACCTACTCTTGATAAAAATTCGACTTTCTACCAAATGTTCTGTTCTGTATTTATTAATGCTTTTCAACTGTGTGTTTTTTTTTATTAATCGACAGTCCACGTTTCATATTTTGTTTCACTTATTTTTCATCATTTTCTATTAAAATATTTTCTTTGCTTAATTTGAGTTACATTTTCGCGGGGCCTTATGTAAATTCACTAGCGCGTCCTAGAAAAGATATTGTACACCTAGATGCTTTCTAACGGTTTTTTTCTAATCTTTCTTATTAAATTTGTCGCAGAGTTAGTCATTTCATAGACAAGCCAATGCTTAATCCGATTTTCGTGAGAAGACACACAGTTTTGACTGGTTGTGTACATTGCCATGAATTGGCTTCAGCTGGGGTTCGAGTCCAGTCCCCTGAACTTTTTTTTTCGTTATTTCATCAATAAAATACAATTTATGACATCAGTAAAATTAATTTTTAGATAATTATGTTTTTCTTCAGGAATGGGTAAAAATCACAAAAGTATTACAACATTTTTATATACTCGCATTATTTATTTGCGATTGACTTTCACATAAGTAATGGTTTCATGGAGCAAGTTCAACTCCCATAATGTGTAAGTTCTTTAATATGTAAAACCTCATGTTAAATTCATCGCTGATTGGAATCGTCACGGGTAAAACTTGGTGTATCCGACAATCTTCCTCTCTTGGAATTACATTTCTCTGTTGGAATCTCAGTCTGCTCACATGTCCACGATTACGAAATACTTGAACTTCTCTCTTATCAAAGTATATGATCTCATATGGTACTCCAGAACGTTCTGGAACTTTGTAAACAAAATTGCAATTAAATTAGATGTTTAATATTAATCACAAAATTAAACCCCAAATAAATTAATGCTGAAACCCTTAAAATAAGAAATAAATTTTTTTTTAATTCTTCAAGAGTTCCAAATTTATTATTACCGTAGACTGGGGCTAAGCATATGTGTGACAAGCGGCTTGTAACCAAAGAAGTGATCCGGGACACATTTAATATTATATTATACTAGCAACCATGAATCCAAGAGATTGCACAACAATTAATTAAGAGATTCAATAATATTTCAAAGATTTCAAAGATTAAAACAACATTTATGAAATTTCAAAGCATTTCCTAAACTTTATAAGGATTTTAAACGATTTCTTAGTATTTAAAAGATGGTCAGAGAATGTTAAAGATATCAAAGGATTTTTATGCAATGATTTTAAGTGAATTTCAACGGATCTTAATTACTATAAAAAATTTCGAACATTTTATAATATTTCTATACATTGAAAAGATTTTCTTGAGAATTGAGAGAGTTCGTAGGATTTCAAAGGTTTGAAGATTATTTTAAATATTTCTGTTAATATGCGGTTTTGAAAGAATTTCGAAACATTTAAAATTATTTCATAGAATGTATAAGATTTTAGGATATTAGACTCTCAAGGGAGTTTATAGGACTTGAAATAATTTAGGAGATTTCAAGGAATATTATCAGATTTTATGTAATTTTACGCGATTTTGCAGGATTTTATAATATTTTAAGGGATTTTTGAGAATTTATTCACATAAATTGAAGGAGAACAAAGATTTCAATATATTTTTAAAGAATCTCGAATTTTTTCAAGATATATATAACAAATTTGAAGGAATTTTAAGAGATGTCAAAGTATTTTAAAGATTTTGGGGTATAATATAAGATTCGCAGGAATTTTCAAGGGCATATACAATTTTTAAGATATTTTAAAAGATATTTGAGGCTTTGAAATATGTCAGTTTGTTTGCAAGGATTTCTAGGATTTTAAGGGATTTAATTATTTTTATTGAAACTAATAATTTACAAAAGACGTTTATTTTAACATTTTTATTTTTTGCATTTTAACTTTTTCTTAATATTGCTTCTTATGAATTTTTGAAAAATAGTTGAATTTTGATAAATTGTGGTTTATTATTCCAACTAAAGCATTCTCTATTACTACAGGTTCGTAATTTGAAAAGTAAATATTTCCATAACTAAAATCGTAAAAAATATTTTTCAAGAAAATCAATATATTTGAATATTATTACCTTAATTTCATATTTGGAAACGTAGAGTTGTAGGAAAAGTTTTTCCGAACAAATAATCTGTTGTTTATAAAAAAGAAACCATTTTCAAAAAATTGGGAAGAAGTGAAGGTATTTTTTGCCACGACAAATACCGTGAGTCATAAAAAATGAAAAAGATGATTAACTGAAAAAGAAAATTAAAGAACCTACGTTTTTTGTTGTAAGTACTTCGCTGAAAATTAACCTTTTCGGTAGAAAATTAACCTTATAGGTTAAAAATTTATGTTCTTGGTTGACAAAACATTTCTTTTGTTGAAAATTTAAATATTAGGTAGAAAATTCCTTCAAAAATTCGAATATTTGTAAATTCATGTATTTTGTTAAAAAAATTTCTTTACTGATAACAAATTATTTGTAACAATTATTATTTGTTGATTGAAAACTCATCTGCTTGGTTGGAAAAACATTTCTTTAGTTGAAAATGGAACTATTGTTCGAAAATTCCTTTGAAGATTCAAATATTTCTTTCTAAGTTCATTTTTTTTTAGAAATTATTCTTTATTGGTGAAGAATTATTCTTAATTTAATGTTTAGGTTGGAATTTCAACTATTTTGTTACAAATTTTTCTTCTTTTTTGGTAGAAAAGTAGTCACGTTACTTGAAACTTTATACTTTTGGACAAAATTGTATTTTTCGTTGTTGAAAAACAGCCATGTTTTTTTGAAATTTTTTTCTGTAAAAATTTGTTTTTCTAACTGAAAATTAAAGTATTCTACTTTTATTAAAAAATGTGTCTACTTTTTTTAAAAATTCAACTATTTAGTTATAAATAATTCTTTTTTGGTTGAAATAACAACCGTTACACTATTCGTAAGAATTTATATTTTTGTATTGAAGATTCTTCACTTTAGTTGAAAATTTAACTATATTTTGAAAATTCTGTATGACAGAATCAAGGAAGCACATTTGCACAACTTTCCCCACATGCGCGACTTAGTCACAGTTTACGGCAGCTCTATGAATATCACTGATTTTAAATTAGGTTTTAATTTTTCTTTGTCAAAGCGAAAAGCATGGTTCAATTTTGGCTCAATCAGGGCTGCCAAGAATAAGCTAATGTTAGTGGGCTAAGCGCAGATTCAGATGCCCAGATTCAGAGCTGTGGGCTGCAAGGGGGCAAAAATACACAGATAAGTTACCGAAAGAAATGTAGCAATTTCAAATTTCGAATAAAAACATTACTATTTCAGGTCTCGGACTAAAAACACTATTCACACACTTTTAACGTTGCAACTATTTTACAATTTTTCACAAAAAGATGACACCAATGCTAATATTTTCGAAAAATTGTTTTGATAGGGGAAAGTCCAAAAAATACTTCAACAAACGTGATAAATAATTAAAAATGACAAAAAGGACATCCTTCTCGCAGCATCGATATTAACAAAATAGAAGTATGGACAGCCTATTAAAATAATGGCAGCGTATAGTTAATAGCGTATAATGGCAGTGTATAATTAAGAAAACTGGAAAAGGGGATGGACTAGTCGTCCTCAAAATTTGGATCGACTATCCAAACTTATGAAAAATGTTTGACAACTCGTCCCGAATTTCCGATCGATGAGACACTTCGTAAAAAATATAAGGATACACAGCTAAACTTTTTGCACAAATCATTATGAAATGGATGATGGACAATAAGAACATTGATAAAAAAAATTTAAATAATAATAAAATAATTTCCAAATACACTAAATGATTTTAAAAAAGATACCCCACCTGAATTTCCTAAAAATTGAAACTTGTTGACAAATTGAACACAATTTACGCTATTCCTTTCCAAGACTACCCTCCAAATACAGAAATATATTCAAACCACCCCTGAGAACACATTTCCTTCAGGTGTATACATTGAGTACACCCTAAATAACAATATCTTCAAACGAAAATAAAGATCAACCCCTTACTCAAATAAAGAAAAATGCAGGACAATCGCATTAGAAAACATCCTTTTACATACTCTAACCTACAATATATATTAAAAACCTATAAAAGCAACCCCTTACTGGAATTAGGAAGGCTCTCTGATATAACAATAGTTAAAAATTCAGCCAAAATCAAAAATTCAAGATGCTTCATCCTGATGCTTTCAAAGACTTCTCTCAAGACCCTCTAATAATAATGTATTTTAACAACCTCTTAGAGAAACCACTTACTGAAATTAAAAAGGCTATCTGATATCATTCTAGTTGAAGCTTTTAACAAAATAAAAAATTAGAAACTATTCATCATAATGAGTTTAAGACACCTCCCTTAACACACTGTTCACGATAGTATAGTTTAACAACCGCTAAAAGCAACCTCTTACTTGAATATAATTAGGCCTTACTAATTTAAGTAAGGTGATACTTTTAAGAGATGTTACGAAATGGTCGCTCAAATGGTCATTCAGGGTGCATGATTAAAAGTCTTCTGGAGACATTATGATGAATGGTTTTCAATTTTCAAATTTGTTTAGGGTTTCCACTAGAATTGTGTCAGATATCCTTACTCATTTCAGTAAGACGTTGGTTTTAGGAGTTGCAAAAATATATCTTTGTTTAGGATATAGCAAAAGATGTCCTTTAAAGGCATTGTTATGAATCGTTATTTTAATTTTAAGGAAGATTCAACTAGAGTTTTATCAAATAGCCCAACTTATTTCAGTAAGGGGTTGCTTTCAGGGGTAGTTAATATACTTTTTCATTCAGCTTCTCTTGAGGGAAACCTCTTAATAGCATTTTGATCATTTTTTTTAATTACTGATTTTATTTCAAGGTTTAACTAAAGTCATAGCAAATAGCTGATTTAATTTTAATAAGGAGTTGCTTTTAGGAGAAGTACAAACATCTCATTATTCAGTTTTCATTATCCAAGTTATAATAATTTGTGCAAAAAGCGTATCTGTGCAAACTGATATTTTTTGCAATATGGCGCTAGCTGGTATTTCTTTATCCTCAATATTGATGCTACCAGATTGCGCTGATGATAAAGTATTCGTTTGTTTACATTTATCACTTATCCATTGTGTTAGAAGATGTTTTTTAAAAATTATTTTTAATAATTTCTCGCGTTTGTTCAAGCGTGGTCTCGAAATCGTTCTTTACCAGGTTTATCTAGTGAAAAAGTATGCTTTTTATGTTACAGAACCCCAAAGATTGGCAAGTTTTTCAAGAATTTTTAGAGAATCTCGTAAACAGATTGGGGGGTTTTCTGAAAAGATTCTAAAGGATTTAAAAGCTTTCAGGATGTATCTTAAAAGATTAGAATGGAATTCAGGTGATTTTATGGGAGATGTGAGTTGTATATCAGATAACAAAAATTGTTGATCCTTCTATGTAATATTTAAGAGATCGCATGATACCAGAAGCCGCGGAGCTTTTTCTCTATGTAGGTGCAGGGGCTCATAATAGACTCATAATATAAAATGGCACAATTTGCACATAGTATAATAATATTGCAAAAGATTTCACAAAAATTCCAAAGATTGCACAAAGTTTTCAATCAATTTAGAAGATTTTACAAAAACTTCAATGACTTTCCAAAGATTTCACAAAGACTTTAATAATTTAATGAATATTACCACATATTTCGCATAGATTTCCAAAGATTTCATAATGATTTCACAAAGATTTGAATGATTTCTCAAAGATATAAAAAATTTCACGAATATTTTACAAAGATTATGGATAGATTTAAAAGATGTCACAAAGATTTCACAAAGTTTTCAAAGATTGAGCAAAGATTTCAGATGGTTTTAAAAGATTTCTCAAAGATTTCAATTATTCCCCAAGCTTTTAAAGATTGTACAAATATTTAAAATATGTCGCAAGGTTTAAAATATTCAGCAAAGATTTCGGAAAGATTTAAAAGATTTTACAAAGACTTCAATTATTTCATAAAGATTTCAATAATTTCAGAAATATCACCAAATATTTTTATAATATTTGAAATCTTTCAAAAATTTTTCCAAAGATTTCAGAAAGATTACAATGATTGTCCAAAGATTTCAAATATTACGCAAAATTTCGCATAGATTTGAAAGATTTCATAAGGACTTCAATTATTTCATAATGATTTCAGGTAGATTTTTGAAGAAATTAAAATGATCCGATGAATTTAATTATTTGATTTTAGAGGGAGGAATGTCAATACTTTGCCCCTCCCTGGTTGATTTTTGGGCTTGGCATTGCCCCATGTGCCCTTACGGCTCCGCCGCCTCTGCATGACACTGTTTATCATTTAAACCTTGAAATTTTTCAAATATTTGTCTGCCGCGCTATTTGTTTTCTTGAGCAGGGGGAGGGGGGCAAAATGATCAATTTGCACCGTCCGCAAAAAAAGCTTATGATGGCCCTACCGAGATTTAACTAAAATTTGCCCCGTCATTTCAGTTTAAAAACTTCTTACATCCTTCATTATTATAATATTCTGCAATGTCAATTCTTGCAATAATCTCATTGGGTCCATATTTCACAGTGGTCACGTAGAAATATAAGTCTTCGTAATATTCCAAAAATTTTTCAGCGCGGTTTTCTGTTAACCAGGCTTCAGGTACTTCTTGATTGCCTGCCTCAAGATGCATTTCCGTCGGTCTTCTATTCTCATACGTCACAACAACCGGCGTGTGTTCAAGATAGTTGAATAGTCTAGTATGTGTTGATTCTGTAAAAAAAAATGATAAACGTTTATTTTTTAGCCTGCTGGCCTTAAAAAAATTGACTTGCTTACACTTCCATTTTTTACAGAATTTTCTTACAACTAACCCTTAAAACTAACATCCTTCCACACCTTATATCTAACGCCGCTCGCTCTTATCGCATTGCCTTCCTCGCTTCGCCTCGCCTCGCTCGCATGTACCTACTTTCTTGCTTGCCTCGCATTACCAAACTCTGCCTCCGCGACTAATACCTAATACTTATCTACTATTTAAAATATTTACAATTACTTATATTTACTTCCTCCTCTATTTACAATCTTTCCTTCTCCATTCCTCTTCCTCCTTCCTTCTCTTCTTCTCCATCTTACCCAATACTCCCTTCACCCATGCTACTGCCCTTTTGTCCCCCCTTTCATGCATCAATACCTCCATGCTTATCCCACTCCTTTCCACCTCCACGCACTCCTCCAACCAGTGCTCCACTCTTGCCTCCCCCTTCCCACATAGTTCACACATCCTCTTTTCCTTATCGAGCCAAAACCTATTGAAACCCTCCATGCACCCACATCTCATCCTCGCTATAAGCTCCTGACTTCCTTTCTCTCCTTTCTCACACAAATATTGCGCTCTCGCCCTTGGCATAATCCACACGCAGTTCCCATTAAACCTTGTCTCTCTTATTCTCTCTTCCCCTGCTGTCTTCTCTCTCTCCATGCTGTTTTTCTTAACCAACTCATATACCTTCCTTCCTTCCTCATGCATCCTTCTCAATTCATCAATATGCAGTCCATTCGTTCTAAAATACCTTTCTCTTTCAACCTCCATCTTCCCACCCCCTCTCCTGTTCTCCTTCTCCCACCAACACTCCCTAACCAGCTTACTTCCCCCTCTTCCAAAAATTTCTCCTCATATTTACACGCTCGACTCCCCGCTAGAATCCCTACACTCGTTCTCCCCGTCTCCCTCCTGACAATATAATTAGGCGTGTTCCTTGCCAACCCCAGTGTCCACTTCACATACCTCTCCTGTATCCTATTTACCTCTTCGCTTTCCTTCCACCCACACACCTCTACTCCATACAATAGCACACTCATCACTAGTGAATCAAACAATTTCATTCTCCTTCCAAAATCATCTGCGAATAACTTCTTTCCCAACCCCCACACCTGCCTCATCACCACATTTGCCCTCCTCACTCTCTCTTTTATGTGACCATCCACTCCGCCATTCCTCCGAAACAAGAAGCCCAGGTAAACAAACTCCTCCACCGCCTGCACCGCCTTTCCCTTCCACTTCCACTCCCCTTCCTTATCCCTTCCACCTCCTTTTCTGAAAACCATAACCTTGGACTTTTCCGCATTCAGTTCTAACCTGTTCTTATCCAGGTATCTTCTCAACCTCTTCATAATTTCCTTTAAGGCCTCCTCGCTTTTTGGCAACAACACTATGTCATCTGCATACGCTAGCGACCAAATTCTAACCCCTCCTATCCTGACTCCTCCTACCACTCCGGCCTCCAGCTTACTTTCCATATCCGCAATTAAAATCGCAAAAAGCGTCGGGCTAAGCGGACACCCTTGTCTTAACCCCCTATCCATCCAGAATCCCTCCGAAATCCCCTGTCCTCCTCTTACCTTATCTTTGGTTTCTTCATATATCTCCCTTACCCTCTCGATCAGGCCTCTCTCCACTCCCCTCTCCTGCATCGCCTCCCACAACCTCCCCCTATCCACCGACGGAAACGCGCCTTTTAGATCCACAAAAAACGTGTACACTCTCGATCCCTTCTTCGCTAATTCTCTATCCACCACGTGCTGCAGAACGTAGATATTGTCGATAGTACTCCTACCTGCCCTAAAGCCCGCCTGCGTCTCTGGCAATATTCCTTTCCCCTCGACATCCTTCCGCAGCCTCTCCGCTACTACCATCGCGTATACTTTATACGCCGTATTCATTAGCGTAATCCCCCTATAATTTTCCTGCCTATCCCTCTCTCCTTTCTTATACAGAGGCACTATTAATCCTTCTCTCCACCCTCGTGGGAATCCCTCCCCCCTCCATACTTTCTTCACTACCTCCTTCAGCCTCTCCCTAACCTCTTGTGTACTAAACAGCCATGCTTCGTTCTCTAGCCCATCCAGCCCTGCTGATTTTGACCTTTTTAACTTCCTTATCTGTTTCTCTATCTCTTCGTAATTCAACTCCTCCATCTCTGCCTCCCCCGTTCTTCTACTCCCATCATCTCTCTTCCTTGAATCTGAGCCCTGAAATGATTCTTTAAAAAACTCCCTCTACTCCTCACTCCCTATCTTGTTGCTTATCCCTACTCTACGCTTCCTAAACCTATTTATTATCTTCCAGACGTCCCCTTCTGTCTTAACATTTCCTAACTCCTCCTCCATCTCTTTCTCCTTTTCCTGTTCTTTCTTCTTACACATCAATCTAAACCCCTTCCTCATTTCTACGTACTCCTCCCTTTTCGCAGTACCCTCTTTCCACTTCTTATACTTCCTCTTCACCTTTCTTTTCATCTTTTTACATTCCCTATCCCACCACGGCTTCACCATTCCTTTCTTCTTCTTTTTGAATACCTTCTTTTGCACGCACCCTTTCACTTTCTCTTTTAAATCCTCCCATATCTCTTCCACCGTCTCCCCTTCGAAGCGTACCTTCCCTAACTGCTCCTTATATTTCTCTATCGCCTCCCTCGTCCAGCTAACCCTCTCCCCCGTCGACACTTCTTCCCCACCTTGCCTTCCGCCGTTCTCACCCTTTATCCACAACCCTAATGGCTGATGGTCTGATTCTACCCTCCCTTCTACTGCGAATCTCTCCATCTCCTCCCACCCTTGCATATTCATAACTACATAATCTATTACCGATACCCCCACCTTACCTACGTATGTGTATTCTCCCTCTTCGTCCCCAGTTGCCATACCATTTGCCACCGCCCAGCCTCTATCCTCCATCCAGTCCCTTAGACTCTCCCCCTCCTTATTTATTAACCTATCCTTTGAGTTCCTTTCGAAGCTCTCCCCTTCCCTGTAAAGGCCCCCTTCCCTCCCCATCCTCGCGTTAAAGTCCCCACCCAGTACCACCATACCCTCTTCTCTTTCACCTAACAGGTCTTCCACCCTTTCTTTAATTCTTTCCATCCCATCCTTATTGTACACTGTCACAAACTTACACATTACCCCTCCTATCTTCACTTTCCTCATTTGCTCTCCCTCCCCCTCTACCTCTCTGTGAGCTTCTTCCTCTAATCCATCTCTAATCCCCGTTATAATTCCCCCACTAGCCCTTCCTTTCTTCTTCACTCTGACCGCCTCCTGGAGTCTCCACCTATACCCCCTTGGCAGCTTTGGCTCTATTCTATACCATTCCTTTCTTTCCACCCACGTCTCTACCAGTCCTACCACATCAAATTCCTGGATATACCTCCAGAACTCCTCATCCTTCTTCTTTACCCCTGCTACGTTCCAGTAAAGCACCTTCACAACTCCTCTACCCTGCATTACCCCCGCCCCCCTACTTCCTACGAAACAAATTCCCCTGCTCTTCCTTCAACACCTCTTTCTCCTCGTCCCACACCCACATTTTCTCGTCTATTTTTATTTTCCGATATCCCCTTTCTCCCTTAGCATCCCCTAACTTTTCGAGAACCACCCTTGAACCCTCGAAAGCCCAGGACTCCTGACCACGAACTCCCCTGATTACTTGCCAGCCTAACCTCACTTTCCCTATCCAGCTAGATACCACCACCCACCCACGCTGAAACTCACTTTTTATCTCCCCAATTCACCCCACACAACCCTACTCACCTCCTCGGCTTCCACCCTCACACTCCACTCACACCTTCCACACAAATTCCGTAAAATTCTCTCTCCACCTGTCACTAAACACGTTCTCACTTCCGCCACCAACATGCAAGTCCTGTAAAAAAAAAAAAAAAAAAAAATAAATGAATATTTGTGATTTTAAAAATATGAAAGATCAATAATAAAAAAGTCTAAGCCTCTTTCAGTATATTCTAGCCAGTGATGCACGACGATATGAGATTTTCAACTCTCTCATTCGGTCTTGCTCAATTTTGAGAAATTAATTAGAATTATATTATCTTTTGTTTAATATCGTCTGATGCTTTTTAACACTAGAGCATAGTTCTTATCATGGTTTTAGCGATTTTCGGTTGTATCTTATTGATGTGGATTCGTATTTTCATGATATGTAAAAGTGATAATGTCATGTTTTCCACAAAAAAGCGATTTTCATATTTTCCAATGTAATATAATGAAACCCGTTCAAGGTACAGCGGTACTTGGCATCACACAGAAGCCGATATTTTATGCCATATTTGTCTGGCTTTCTGGGCATAAGCTGAAGAAACGGGGAAAAGCTGTTTATCTGCGGTCATATACTCAGAAGGCTTGAAGCATGCGCCAGAGTTCTCCTCAAATTTATTTCAAGTCTCCGAAGCTAAACAAAATTTGGTAGAAATTTCATTTTTAGCTCTTGTGGGGTGATTGTTGCACGGTTTTCGATCCCGGACTATGATTGAGCGGAGCAAGAAAAAAGTAGGGATCACTTATTCAATGATTTTCAAACAAAATTTGGGTTTGTATTTATTCATGAAAAGTTCCTAGAGTTAGATAGCCCTATAAGGAACAGCTGATACATATTACAAATGAACTGACAGGGGGATCAATTTCAAGATTGAAATTAAATAGAGGTTTTTATAATACACATAATTACATGTGAGCTATAAAGAGTAGGATACTGTAAATATACATACGCAAATATACATAATTGAAAGTTATACATTCAAGCGCATGATTCCGAGGGTAGGATTTGAAATTGTTGATAAATAACCAAAAATGAGTTTTCCAATGTGATATTGCGAGGGTGCATTTCTAATTGTTATAGGTAGTTTGTTCCCAATACGAGCAAAAGACCTTTGCATTTTACACGTGGTTTGGCAGGTAATTCTGAGAGATATCTAAAATTTTAAATCTATTAGATTGCTAAATTGACAGTCGAAAATCCATTAAGGGGAAAAAATGAGAACTTGGCGAAATTATTATTATTATTCAAATAAAAAGAAGACAATTGCGTCAGGTTTTAAGTTTTTCCCCTTTTAGTAGATTCCGAAAATTCGGTTTTTTTATCATCTTAATACATTTTATAATTAAGCTATCTTTTAGAATTACTTTAATTTATTTGAATTGAATATAAAACGCTCGAGAGTTAAATTTTCAAGCTATGGAGTCAAATTTTTCAGAAAACAGTCAAATCCTAAACCCTCCTAAACTTTCAGCCAAATAGTTGAATTTGCAATCAAAAAAGATTATTTTTCCACGAAAAATATAAAAGTTGATATTTTAAACAAGAAAAGATTTCAATTTCAATTTAAATTTATAACAAAACGAGGAATTTTCAGTCTAATGAAAAGACTAATTATTAACAAAATAGTTATATCTTGAACCAAATAGTGTAATTTTGAACCAAAAGAGATGAATTCTGAACCAGAAATTGAATAGTAAACTTTTTATTAAAAAAGAATTGACTTTCAAGGATAAATATTTCGATTTTTTATTATATTCTATTGATTTAGTTCGTATTTAGGCGAAATGAATGAGAAAAGGGAAAGTTTTTTGAAAATGGGGAGGGAAAAAAGGAATTTTTTAGAAAGGAGTGAAAGAGGGAGAGAGTATGAAGTCTGTATTGGAATGCCACACTAGTAAAATCTCTAATTATAATTTTTTTTAAATACACCGAAGCAGGTGCTAAATTTAAGAGAGTTGTCAACGATACTAAAAATGTAGAACTAAAAACGTTTATGTCAGAGACAAAAGAAATTTATCCGACAACTGTATTAGATGATTGGTTCAACGACAATTTAAAGCAACCAATCTTAAAGTAGTCCGGTTATTGGATCGGTCATATGAAAAATCGTAAAAATTATTATTTTTTTTACGGAGAAATATGTCCTCTTTCACATCATGCCTTTTTTAGAGGTCCTTTCCAGGTTAAATTTTGAATTATCGCTGTTTAAAGACGTGTCAAAAAACATGGGATCTTATGGAGAGGCCTTTCGCGGGCTTCAAAAATGGTTAATTTTGGCTTTAAAACACGTTGAATATTACTAGGAAAACTGTTTTGGAGTCAGAAAATATAATGTGAAATTTGAATTACTGCTCATTTGTACTTGCTTCCAGGGTATTTGATCTTAATTTTAGCAAAACATACCGAGGTAAAATATGACGATAACGGTGTGGCGTTGACTAAGGTTGGCAGTACAGCTTCTGTGAGGTTCTGCTGGAATCGGGAAGCGCGCGAAATTTTAACTAATGATTTTGTTGCCGGTTTATTGCAGGTTATGTTTACTTTCTCGACTTTCTCGACATGTGGTTACGCTGCCAACTGCTGAGCGTGAAAAATGACGTTGAATCGAATCGATTCAAATCAACATTTAAATTTACATTATATTATTATTTTAAAAACACTTTATTTATTTTGATCAGCATAAAAATTTAATACTCAATTTATTGATTGATAAGCTGGCCAAATTTTGGATTTAATTCCAAATTTCAGAAAAAAATAATGGACATAGCTTTGACTAGCTTTTCCAGTAGCCGGACTACTTTAAAGAAACTTGAAGATTTTCAGAAAACTGATTCTGAATCGAAATTACACTCGATTGTAAAGCTAGAAATCAATATTAATAAATACAACCCTATGTGAGCTAGTTCTCACATAGACTTACCACTGTCAATTAGAAATAAACAAGCTTGTATCAATGCAAAAAATAACGATAATGAGTGTATCAAATGGGCAGTATTATATAGATAAATTAGATTTCAGCGGAATAGAGTTTCCTGTAAGTCTGAAAGAGATATATATATGGTCTGAAGTGGAGAAAGTTTAATTACACTGTTGTCCCTCTAGATCTAACATCTGTAAAGAGGAAACAACACGTTAAACTTCTACATCTTCAAGACCACTACATTGATGAGAATTTTGATGAATATTACATTGATGATGACTATGATCAAGATTTCTATAACTTCCATTATGTATGGGTTAAAGATGTGTTGAGACTCGTATGTGAACAACTGTCGACAGACAAAAGCAAAAAATACATTTGCGAAAGTGCTGAAAAATTGTTGTTCAGGGGAATACAGTCTCCTGTAAGTCTGAATGATATATGGAAATTTGAAACATTAAACGGTATATCTGTAAGTGTGTATCATCTAAAGAGGAGAAAGTTTAATTATACTATTGGCCCTCTACATCTTACATCTGTAAAAAGGAAACAACACGTTAAACTTCTTTATCTGCAAGAACACTACATTGACATCAAGATTTCTGTAACTTTCATTATATATGAAATAAAGATCTGTCGAGGCTCGTTAGTGAACAACTGTCGACAGACAAAAGCAAAATATACATTTGTAAAAGATGTCTACACTATTTGACGAGTGCTGAAAAATTGTTGTCGCTGAAACCGGAGACTATTTGAAATACAGCTATGATGATTCATTGCCTGATTATCATTCCAGCCCTGAAGATGCAGACCCTGCAAAGTGGTTCGCCAAGCAATTGGAGCAATTGGCTGAAGACGCTGAATCAGTCTTCCTATGCCCAATTTCTATGGATGATCTTACACGTGAACAAAAGTTAGCATACAGGGAAGCAACTGTTTCTCATATATGTAAAAAGAAAATTGCACCGGGTCAGACAAAAGTTCGAGATCACAGCCATTTAACGGGTAAATATAGAGGGTCGGTCCATCAAATCGTAATATAAATGATCAATCAAGATTCTCGTATTATACCTGCGGTGTTCCACAATCTCTCCGGCTACGAAGCACACTTTATAATACGTGAAATTCGTACAGAATTTAAAAGGAAATTTGACCTTCTCCCCTTGAAAAAGGAAAGATATATTTCTTTCACAAAACACGTCAAGGAGAATGAGGTCAAATTTCGCTTCATTGACTTGTTCAGATTCATGGCGCCATCATTAGAGAAAATAGCTTCGTTCTTAGAGAACTATAAAATTGTAAATTCCGTGTTCTCCAATGTAAGCCGGGAAAAATGCAAATGCTTACACGTAAAGGTGTATTGCCCTACGAGTACTTAGACTCAAGAGCGAAACCATTGGAGACACAATTGCCACGCAAAGAACAATTTTATAGTTCTCTAAATCTTCTTCTTCTTGCTTGTCGCTTCTTAGATACAGCGAGCCATGTAATCATTCAAAATTAGTAGTAATGTTCCAATTCTTCTTACACGTTCAAAAATTCATCAATTAAAACAGTGTCAAACCCCGCTACATACTTTTAAACTCCCAAAGATCCAATAACTGCGGCCGATTATCCACACAGTGTTCAAAATCCAGTAATTGTTTAAAGTTCGTTTGTTTGAACTGGTATCTATCAGCCATGAAGGACACGTTTGAGTTATCAACACACATTAATTTGGTCCTCCCCGAGCGCTTCCCGTGGCAGATGCCTCCACTAGCCCCAAACCCGCTTGGGATAAGGAAGGAGGGAAGGCACACCCCATAGGTCAATTCACGCCACGGCACAGTTCAAACTATTAGGCCAGTACACCCCCCCCCCCCGGGGGAGGGCCCGGGGGGGCCCCCGGCGGAGGGGAAGGGTTAAAAATAATCTTATTAATATCCAGTTGTTCAGCCGAAGGCAAGTCCGGGAATCTCCGCATGATGTGCCAGAAAAACTCGGACCTGCCCGCAGCTAGCAGAGGGCACTGATACAGGAGATGACTCAGGCTCTTGATCTCGGCGCCACACTCGCAGCCCACCGGTAGACTCCACCCCATCCGGCCGAAATGATCCCCCGTACAAATATGAGAAGATCTTAGTCTGGTAACTAGATTGATATCTCCGAAAAAGATTATACGCATGCGCAGTGGCGAACGCAGGGAGGGGTTTTGGGGATTCCCTCCCCCACCCCCCGAAGTTTCTGAGGAAATTCAAAAGTTGAGTTTATTAATTTCCCTTTACTGAGCTAGAGTTAAGAGTGGCTCGGTGAAGGGTAAACTTTTTAATTGACGTCAGTGGATACTTTTTTTGTCGATGATGCATTTGAAAATACTGCCAGAGGCCAGCTATGCATTTATTCAATGCGGCGATGTAGCTGGTATCGCTGCTGGTTGTTTGAAGTTTTTTTTATTTCCGCGTGGCTAAACCTTGCGTGGGTTGGATCATGATTTTAACTAGAGTTCCTCTAGGGAGGGTTCTGTCACGGCTTACTCCGCTTCTGATTGGTGCCGCGAAAGCGTAATCCGATGTTTTGAAATTGGCGCGACTTTCAAGTCAAATTTAATGTTCAGACACTCATTGAATAGTAAATAATAGTTTCCCACATGTTACACTCAAAATGTACCTGCAATTGTGGAAAAAGAAGGTACATTTCCGACTTTATTACATTATTTATTGAAAATTAAAATCTTAACTCATAAACAGCTGATTTCGAGTGAGGTATCCAATAATCTCGATTAATACTCTCCATCCATAATTGCATAAGCTTAGGATCGTTTGGGATTTTTCTTAAGTAAAATCCTTGGCCAGAACTATTACGGCAGTAGAGAATGCAGCACGAAACTATTGCACTCAGAAAAATGGTTGGTTGGCACATTCATTTTTTATTGGTTAAGAAATAGTTGGTTAGTACATCCGATCAGAATGATAGACCATCTGATACCATAGGTACGTTAGCATTAAAAATATGTTGACATATGCTACTGTAAAATGTCGAATAAATTATAAATGCGTTTTTATTGTTTCAGAGGGCACAGTTTTAACTCTGAATCTAATTCCAAAATTATTTGGACCAATTAATGTTGGGACGTGGAGGACATCTGCTGCGGACACGCAGAGCGGCTTTCTTCTGCATGTCACTGTTACGAGCCAATTGGTAGCTGAAGTCGAACGTCTGAAAGCCAAGCTGAATACCGCGAAGAGAACCCTCCAGCCGTTCCCTATCATAGTTGGGACAGACTTTGCGAGTATATCGGATTCTTACGTCTTCATAGATGACTTCTATTATCGGGTTGACAGTCCTTTGAGGGCTATTGATGTTTGTTTTAAGGCATGTCATGCGCTTCACGCATTTTACCCACATCAGAGTGAGTATCCGTGGCTGTTCCTACAGAAGGCGGTATATCGCATAGAAACTAAGTGAGACTCCGCTGTGCCGTCTGTAGAGACGAGAGTAAAGGAATATTTAGACCTTGTTTGTTAAAAAAATAGCTTTAAAATGCCGCACTGTCCACTTTGTCGTGCAGAGCTTCCGTCCATACACGCACTGACTCTGCATTTGAAAATTTATCATTTGCATCAAGCAGTGACGGTGTATAAATGTCAAGAGCTGAATTGCTACAGGGACTTTTGTGATTGGAAATCGTTTCGGAAACATTTAATTACATACCATAAGTTTTGCGTGCATGTGAATGACTCTGTTATTATTTCTTGTGCCTCTAATGAGAGCAGTCAGTCTTTCAAAACTTTTGATGATTCTTTTGTGGGTGAAGGGGATTTGGAAAATCCAGTAGATGCAACTGCTCCTTTGTCGCCTAAGGACATCAGTAATAGATTGAAATCTTCACTACTTGCCTTCGTTGGCAAACTTTATGCGGCGCCGAATTTACCGCGTAATTACGTTCAAGTGATTGTAGAGGACATGAAATAATTCATGGAGGAAGTATTTTCACTTGTGAAACCAGCTGTATTAAATTCTTTCAATAATAAGGATGATACATGTGATTTTACAAATCATATAGATGTTATTTCGCAAGCTGTGATATTGCCGTTCGAATCTCTAAAAACGGAATACAAGCGCCTCAAAGTTTTTATTGATAATGGATATCTTACATATCCAGAATCTTTCATTGTAGGTGATGTTGTCGAAAACAAAAGGGCGGATGGGCGAATATTTAAGCAAATAGTGCCAGTTACTGCTCAATTTATTCCCCTAAGAGAAACATTACGCACTTTTTTCAGCTTGTCTGGTGTGTATGAATTAGTTATGCAACATGTAGACAGACTGGAAAAAGAGTCAGATGTTTTAAGTAACTTCATTCAGGGAGAATATTGGAAATCTAAAAAGGATCGCCTCTATATAGATAAAGTAGTTCTTCCACTGCTAATATTTCACGACGATTTCGAAGTTAATAATCCTCTAGGTTCCCACAAAGGTATCCAAAAAGTGGGTGGTACATATTGTATTATACCATGCCTTCCTCCAGAATTCCAAACTCTTTTAGAAAATATTTTTGTCGTTCTTCTATCTCATGCTTCTGACAGAAAATTTTTCAAAAACTCAAGGTTTTTCGTATTCTGATTGAAGAAATTAATCATCTTCAAAAACATGGGATAGAGGTGGTAACTGAAAGTGGAACGAAGAGAATTTATTTTTCATTTGGAGGTGTTCTGGGTGATAATCTAGGCATGAATGAAGTGTTGGGTTATGTTGGGAGTTTCAATGCCAAATATTTCTGTCGTTGGTGCAAAACGCTGAAGGAAATAACCCATACTGATTGCTTTGAGAGAAAGGAAAATTTAAGATCCATTGATTCATATGAAAATGATGTTCTCTTGGGTCAAGCAGAAACTGGCATTGTTGAGTTTTCTGTGTGGAATGAGGTCGATGACTTTCATGTATATGACAATTGTATAGCGGACATTATGCACGATGGTCCGGAGGGAGCTTTTGCTTATGATATGGCACATGTCACCTACCACGTAGTTAAAAACGCTGCGAAGAAAGTTGACCTAGCAGTTTTGAATGATAGGATTTCTACTTTTGAATACAGAAAGCATGGATTTTCCAATCAACCTCCTCCTATTACAAACACGGAAGTTACAGCAAAAACTTTGAAAATGTCTGCATCTGAAATGATGGCCTTCATTTATTCTTTTCCACTGATGGTTGGAGATTTAGTATCACACGATGAAGTCTGGTTTTTTTCCCTTACTCTTCGCAAGATTGTTGATATCGTGATGGCCCCATCAATTCAGAAAGAATGTTCAGACTTATTGGACGTTCTGGTTTCTGAGCATCACGCAATGTATGTTAGATTATTTAAGGACACGCTGAAACCAAAACACCACCACATGGTGCATTATGGGAAAGTCATAAAGACATCTGGACCGCGTTTTCATTTAAGTGCCTTCAATTTTGAATCCAAAAATCGAGTTATGAAGACACGTGCTGAAGCTACGTGTTCTCGGAGAAACATTACGTTTACCATGGCCCTAAAAGAGCAACTACAGTTAGCTTACAGGTCTGCTAGTAAAAGCGGCTTTCCTGCAAGATTGGAATTAGGTCCAGCGTCCATTGTGGAGGATGTAACTGATGTGAAAGACACTTGCGAGTTGACAAAAGTTGAGTTTCCGTCTGATTTTGCGTCTGCGTGTCTAGAATTGCCTTGGATAGATTATAAGCGTACGCGATATCAACTTGGAATTTGTGTTGCTGTAAAGTTTGATGAATCCTGTGGCCTGCCGTTTTTTGGTGAAATTGACCGAATTTTTTGTAGCGAGGGTGGAAGTTTGTGTTTCTTGTACAACAAATTCTATACTATAGGATTTGAAGAAAATTTACATGCGTATCAGGTTACAACAACTGGAAACTCGAAATGTATTTTAATAGAAAATTTGTTGTCATCACGTCCAGTTATATGTGTAAGAATGCCAGATAATAATGTTTACGTTGCTTTCAGGTATGCTGTATGAATGATATGTGTTTGTTTGCAATATATAGAATAATAATAATTTTCATGATATCTGTATAAAATTACGCATATATATATATATATATAGCTTTTTTGGAGGTCACACCACGAATGAAAGTAACTTATTTCTTTTGAGCCATCTTGATGTATATATTCTTATAATAATAATAATAATAATATTTGCGTTCTGTAAAACAAATAATTTTAGAATAAACTTACATTCTTGAAAAGAAACTTTCATTTTTTCAATTTGCTTTTTATATAACTCCTACAGCATATCCCATGCATCCAAGTATATGGTACTAGTATCAAACAAAAATAGTTGTACGATACACGAGAAATAGATATGGCTGCATTTAGATTAGATGTGCTAACCAAGTTGATAGTAGCATGCTCCAATATAGTTGGATGAGGCAGCCAAGTTATAGTTTCAGCGAGCCTCCTCGGTTGGATGTCACAGCCAATTTCAACTTATCCAATAAAATTGGCTGTCTCAGCCAACTAATGGGATGGCGCTGCAGAATCCAGCTAAACTGGATACCAAATCCAACTCTCAGGTCCCACCATCCAATTCTTTTCCTGAGTGTGTATTTTCATTAAAAAAGTGTATTTTCATAACAAACACTGCATGAAAATATATGACACATAACCTTTTCTTGAAGTTTTGCTTCTTCTTTGTTTTTGGCTTTTTGATTAAAGTTTCCTGAGTCTGACATCTAGAATACTTTAAATGTTTCGCGATTCGCTACGTATTTCCGATTTCGGTTTCGCGTCGGCTAGTGGAGGGGGTAACGCGACACAACTCAGTGCGAAAGCGCCATTGAATAAACCATTATTTTTTTAACCTCAAAAATGATAAATTCACGTTTGTGCATATTTGTAACTGACTATATTAACTGCTCAGTAGTGCTGAGTATTTTTCAGTGAACTGCGGTTTGTATAAAATTTGCCATTTGCTTTCCATTTTTGTTCAACGGAAATGGTTCCTACAAAGATCAATTCATTTTTCAAACGGAAAAATGCACCTACTACTTCGGCAACAGAAATTCAAAGTAATGAATTTCCTGAATACTTGACCCAGGAATGTCCACCAGTGAAAAAACCAAGGAATGAAGATTTTCTTGATGCTAAAGTAAGTGTTATTGTAATTTTGTATATTTTCATTGAATAAAATTTCCCTGAGTTTGTATTTTTGTATAAAGTTGAGAACTCATCGTATATGGATTAGAAAAAGATTTCGTTAATTTTAAAGTACTCTGAAAAGCTAAACGAAAAGGTGTTTCTTATTTGGAGTACTTTCAGAGGTTAGATGATTGTGTTTTGTTATATAATCAAATAAGTATTATTTTCAATTTTGAGTAGATTTAATATATTTTAAGTATTCTTATCATACCTTCAAAACCAGTGAACGACACAACTATCTCTCAGTAAACGACAACCAACAGAAGGAAGATTTTAGGGAATTATACGCACTTTTGTTAACCATGTTGCCATGATTGCTATTTCGTTTATTGTCTAAAGCAACTAAATTACATGATATTTCTTACAAATACCTTTCCAAATTCTTTTAAATTCAAAATCAATACCGGTGTCGTTCACGAAATGTAGGGTGTCGTTCACTGAAAAAGTGGTGTCGTTAACTGAATTTGTATAAATTATTTTGTAATAAATATAACAATAGTTTGTCGAAGAATAATTATATTACTGGGTACTGTCTGAAAACTATGAAAATCTACCCTTTCAGATGAATCCATCTTCCTTACCAAACCCTAATTAACAATAAAAACAAAATTATAAAATAACAAATAAGAAATATTCTATATTTCTTGACGTTTTTAATTTACAGGGTTTACCTAATGCTGTTGAGAATTTCTGTAGAAGAAACCTAAATGAGAATGAAAAGTACCAGCTCCTCGTGCATGTATGGGCACCTGATGCTTCTTTTAAATTCCCAGCCTCGGGAAAAAGGAATCTGAAATTTCAACTGTCTTGGTTACGAACATTCCCCTGGTTGGAATATTCAGCTGTTGAAGATGGAGCTTACTGCCGCATTTGCATTTTATTTGCGCAAAAGAACGTTCGAAAAGGAAACCATGAAAACCTTGACATGTTGGTCCACAGTTCTTTTCGAGATTGGAAAAAAGCATTGGAAAAATTTAGGGACCATCAGTTGAAAAAGTATCACAAAAATGCTTTTGAAGACGCGCAAAACTTCAAAATGGTCCGCGAAAATCAAAAAACGGACACTCAAAGGGCAATCGACAAGGGACGGAAACAACTACAACTTGAAAACCGACAGAAGCTGGTTCCTATAATTCGCACCGTCTTACTATGCGGCAGACAATGACTCGCACTTCAAAGACATCGGGATGAAGGTCCATTATCGATGGACATGCCAGTGGAGAACGATGGGAATTTCAGAGCAATTCTTCGTTTCGCTGCGCAAAGTGGAGACCTCGTTTTTCAACAACATTTGAAAACAGCCGGCGCCAACGCAACATATCTGAGTTATCGCATTTAGAACGAAATCATCGAGGCTTCAGGGGAAGTTATCACTAAAGATATAGTGAAACGAGTCAATGCCTCAAGGTGTTTTGCGGTAACTGCCGATGAAACTACAGATGTAAGTGGGATTGAACAATTTTCAATCGGTGTTCGATACGTTGAAGCAATTGAAAAAGTACCTAAAGAACACAGGATCCGAGAAGATTTCCTGCGTTTCGTCCCTGTAGTAGATGTTACTGGAGCAGGCCTTGCACAGACGTTGCTAACCACTTTGAAGGAACTTGGAGTGAACGTGCTTGTCATGAAAGGACAAGGTATATTTTTAACGCTATTACGTGAATCACTTAGAAATTTGTAAAATGCAACACTGTATTTTTTAAGGTTATGATGGTGCTGCAAGTATGAGTGGAGAATTCAAGGGCTGTGCAGCTGTTGTGAGAAAATCATGTCCAGATGCTCTTTATGTTCATTGCGCTAATCACAGCATTGGATCCAACAAGAAAAAATGATCAAGGGAAGTGGTACCACTTCGCGACACCCGACAACGAGACCAGCGCCGCCGACTGTAGTAGTGACGACGACGTCCTTTTATTAGCCGCCAACGAAACACCGCAGGCTTTCTCGCTATCGCTTCTCTTTTGCCCGCTAAACGTGCTCAAACTTCTTCGACATCGTTTCCTCGTCACATACAAGAGGGTCTACGGCCTCCGTCGGATACCTCCGCGGACAACGTACGCTCCTCGTCATAGCCTCTGCCAATGGACGGTCTCACGGTCTGGCAAGCTTTACTCCGGCCACAGGGTGCTAAAAGGGTATTCCTACACCCGCCCAGCAGCCAGCGTGACCAACCACGATCAATGGCTCGTCGGGAAGCATTCCTTGAAGAAAGGAAACAAGCTCAGCGTACTAACCTAGCGAACGGAGACACTAGCCCTACACCAAAAGGGTCTGTGAGAAGTAAAGTTTTCGACTTTCATCCGCCCCCCCCCCCCCCAACGATCGTTCTTCGTTTCTGGATTACAAAATCCTGACCAGACCGTTTTCCTCGTTGATAGAAATATTTTCTTGGTTGAAATATTAAATATTATATTTTTCGTCCAGAATTATTCTTTCTTGATCAAAAATAAAATCACTTCGTTGAAATGTTGAACTATATTGTCGATAATGTAATGAATTTGTTAAAAATTCAACTATTTTGTTGGAAAAATAATGATTTTGTTAAACACTAAACTATTTGCATAAAAAGTCATTTTTTTCGTTCAAACAGTTCTTGGTTGACAATTTATCCGTATTCTATAAACCTATTTTTTTCTTCGCTCGAAATATATCGCTCGATAATATATTTATCTCTCTCTTCGCGCACGAAAATATATTTACCTCGCGCTGCGCGCTCGGTCTGCGTACTTCATCCACCTTCGTGCACAGACCTTTTACAATTAAAAGTCAAAGCATCGACAACTGTCCTTTGGTGATTATGAATTCTCTTTTCATAAAGCTCCTTCGGCTTTAAAGAACACATTCTCATCACGTATCTCGTGCTTCGCACTCGATTTTGTCAAAAATGCAAACTTTTCTACATTGAGTTCAACTCTATTATACATATCAAATGTATTAATTTCTATTAATTTTTTATCGAACCTTGTGTCGTTCTTCAAAACAAATTTATTTTTTATTTTTAATGTTATTTTTAACGATTAAGACAAAAACTACGCGCCCCATCAAAGAATGATAAATAAAAATTTCCAGCTCTTTTCTGCATGAACAGCTTTTGTCTATTCATTTCTTTTTTCGTAGCTTGTGTCGTTTTTCCAAAAATATATTTTTATTTTTAATGTTCATTTTAACGAATAAAACAAAAACTATCATACACAGCCGTAGAGACAAATTGTTAGACTTTCCCAGTAATATAAATAGCCGTACATAGAATTTTTAAACCTTGAAACAGATGGCCACAACAATTTTTTAAATCCTCTAAATTTCTGGAATTTGTATCCAAAATAGCTGGCTAACGAACTTGACCTTCAGTATCCGAAACTGAAAATATTTAACCCTCTGCCTGGTCATTTGACCGTTATCGTCAAAAATCGTACAGCTATTTCGAGGGGCGCAAGTGACCCTCGATAGAAACTTTTTAAATAAGAAGTAAATTATTATTAAAAAGTACTAAAAACAAAATATCAGTATTAAAGTTGAAGAACATTCAACAAAATTGTTCAAAATTGGATAAAAGTGACAGGTTTATGATACGAAAACCACCATGTGGAACATAACCTCAAGAAGGAAACGTCAAATTGAACAAAATACCTTTGAGTGGAAGAATTGTTCAAAATTCATTTAATTTACATTCAATTTAAGGTGAGGTTGTGTATTAAAACGATTTTTCGCAAGATTTCATGCAATTTTCGCGCCTAGAAGGTCATTTCACATTCTGCAAAAGTAGGAAGGAGAAGTTATGTTTCCGTGACAGGTAAGGAACAAAATCATACAACAAATTTAGAATGGTCTGATTTCTAATTCATTATCCTTTTTAAATTATTCAGGTTATAATTTTTTAACAAAGTACTTAAATTTTTGATTGATTATATGATAAGCAAAGAATTCTTCTTTGCATAAAGGTACATCTCATTCTTCACACATGAAAATTGATCTTTTGATTATTACTTTCATTGTGCAGACAAACAATCAGGTTAATACACAACGTCAACTTAAATTAAATGAATTTTGAACAATTCTTCCACTCAAAGGTATTTTGTCCAATTTGACGTTTCCTTCTTGAGGTTATGTTCCACATGGTTTTCGTATCATAAACCTGTCACTTTTTATCCACTTTGAAACAATTTTGTTGAAAGTTCCCTTCATCACTTGATGAAAAAAAACTACAAATCATAAAAGATGTCGAGTTTGCAAAATGAAAGAAGTAATCAAAAGAAAAATTTTCATGCGTGAAGAATGCGACGTACATTTATGCAAAGAAGAATTCATTGCTTATCATAAACAATCAAAAACTGAAGTACTTTGATACAAAATTATAACCTGAATAATTTAAGCAGGATAGTAAATTAAAAATTAGAAAATTCCAAATTTTTTGTAGGTTTTTATTCCTTACCTGTCACGAAAACATAACTTCTCCTTCGTACTGTTGCAGAATATGAAATGACCTTTCAGGCGCAAAAATTGCATGAAATCTTGCAAAAAATCGTTTTAATACACAACGTTACCTTGAATTAAATGTAAATTAAACAAATTTTGAACAATTATTCAACTTAAAGGTATTTTGTTCAATTTGACGTTTCCTTCTCGAGGTTATGTTCCACATGATGATTTCGTATCATAAATCTGTCATTTTTTATCCAATTTGAAGCAATTTTGATTAACATTCTTAAACTTTAATACTAATACTTTATTTGAAATATTTGTTATCAATAATTTATTATTATTAAGAAAATATGTTATGCAGAGGGCCCATGCACTTTTTTAATGGATACGATACCGAAACTCTTGCACTAACACTCATGTATACTTTGTATCGGTGAGGTGGTCACGTGGTGTAGATTACAAAGTGGGGATACGCTGGTCAAGGCAGAGGATTAAAGTCATAATTGTCAAGGCTATTATAGAAAAAGTGTTGACACACTTTTTAATCTCTAGTATTTAGTATATATGTTACAGGCAAAGTCCGATGTGCCGGCACACCGCAGTCTGCCTAGTCACTCCGCGAATTGACTGAGCGGTGTCAGGCAAAGTCCGAAGTAGCACTTTCACTTCGGACTCTGCCTGGTCAAATCGCGAAGTGCCCGACAGGCTCAGGCAAAGTCCGGAGTAAGAATAAAACCTTTGGTGTTTACTTTTCGCGATGCACAGTGGGCTGGCTCGGGAATTTACAATTCAAAATAGTCTACAGGTCGCAATTGTGAACGGATTTAAAGGTTTTTTTTTTTAGAAATGATCAGCAGTAAATTTTTAGGAAAGCTTATGGAGTATATTTTTCAATTTTTGTTTCAGTATAATTATTTATTCAACGCAAGTTTTTTTCTCTAAAGAAAATAAAAAAATGATCTCGATATGTATCATATTTAACGTAGATGTACTTAGAAAACATAAATAATCCATTTTTAATATTTTTATTGTTCTTTAGTGTGAATAATTTCCGAATTCAAGCCTTGTCGGGAATAGCCGATTATTTAAAGCGATTTTACAGTCTATATATTCCATACAAGTCACCAGTTTATTATTTGTAATAATTGAATTATTAATAACGATAATAATAACAATAATATAATAATACAATAATAATAATACAACATTATTAGAATAATAATTAATAATATAATTAAATTAATAGTAAATTATTATAAATTAATTATTTTATTATTATTCTGTTATTCATTTTATTATTATTATTATCAATAAACTAATATCTAACTAAATCAGTCTGTGATTAAAATAGGAAAATTTAATATCTGCTTTTCAAACGGTTTATAACAACAATGATTTTAATTATTGAGAGTTTTTGGACACCGAATATCATTTTTAAAAACTCATTCTTAGCAATGACACTTTAAAATGAAATTTCCTTTCAATGTCGTATTAGTTTCGTAACTAATGGAAAAATTTTCTCCCCCCTCCCTCCCACCGACCTTTTATTTAGGTACTTTATTTAAAGCGAATTTACAGACTATAAATTCCATACAAGTCACGAGTCTATTATTTGTAATAATTAGATTATCAATAACAATAACAATAATAATAACAATAATACAATATAATAATAATATATAATATCACCTGTACTGATAATTATTTAAATTTTAAGTCTGACATTTTTCCATAAAATTTGTTATTCTCTAATTCACTGAATATATAAATTTTTACTCTTTATTTGCCTATTTTAATCTAAGACAGATTTTTTATTTGCAAATTATTGTTATTATATTGTATTATTGTTATTATTATTGTTATTGATAATCTAATTATTACAAATAATAGACTCGTGACTTGTATGGAATTTATAGTCTGTAAATTCGCTTTAAATAAAGTACCTAAATAAAAGGACGGTGGGAGGGAGTGGGGAGAAAATTTTTCCATTAGTTACGAAACTATAACGACATTGTAAGGAAATTTCATTTTAAAGTGTCATTGCTAAGAATGAGTTTTTAAAAATGATATTCGGTGTCCAAAAACTCTCAATAATTAAAATCATTGTTGTTCTAAACCGTTTGAAAACCAGATATTAAATTTTCATATTTTAATCACAGACAGATTTAGTTAGATATTAGTTTATTAATAATAATAATAATAATAATAATAATAAAATGAATAACAGAATAATAATAAAATAATTAATTTATAATAATTTACTATTAATTTAATTATATTATTAATTATTATTCTAATAATGTTGTATTATTATTATTGTATTATTATATTATTGTTATTATTATCGTTATTAATAATTTAATTATTACAAATAATAAACTGGTGATAATTAGATGACATCTTTGCTGTTTTTTCGAAAGACATCGTTTTTAATTGACCCTCAGTCCGGGACGAAACATAGAAAATCTAACTTTAATTTACTTGCAAATAGATATCTTTTTAAAAATTAATTGTAGAACACAAAACAAAACATTATCGACCCTAATGCCAATAAAAAAATCTTCTTTTCAATAAACTGGTGACTTGTATGGAATATATAGTCTGTAAATTCGCTTTAAATAATCGGCTTTTCCCGACAAGGCTTGAATTCGGAAATTATTCACACTAAAGAACAATAAAAATATTAAAAATGGATTATTTATGTTTTCTAAGTACATCTACGTTAAATATGATACATATCGAGATCATTTTTTTATTTTCTTTAGAGAAAAAAAACTTGCGTTGAATAAATAATTATACTGAAACAAAAATTGAAAAATATACTCCATAAGCTTTCTTAAAAATTTACTGCTGATCATTTCTAAAAAAAAAAACTTTAAATCCGTTCGCAACTGCGACCTGTAGACTATTTTGAATTGTAAATTCCCGAGCCAGCCCACTGTGCAGCGCGAAAAGTAAACCCCAAAGGTTTTATTCTTACTCCGGACTTTGCCTGAGCCTGTCGGGCACTTCGCGATTTGACCAGGCAGAGTCCGAAGTGAAAGTGCTACTTCGGACTTTGCCTGACACCGCTCAGTCAATTCGCGGAGTGACTAGGGAGACTGCGGTGTGCCGGCACATCGGACTTTGCCTGTAACATATATATTGAATCAAGCCAACGGCCATACCACGCTGAAAAACCCAGTTCTCGTCAGATCACTGAAGTTAAGCAGCGTTGGACGCGGTTAGTACTTGGATGGGTGACCATTCAAGAATACTGACATGAGTGCTGTTGGCACATTGTGGGTGTGGTGAGCCCACACTTGTAGTTATTTATAACTACAAGAAAAACCTAGAAACACTACCCGAATCGGGTAGTGTCACGCCTACCCTGAAAGGGAAATGGTTTAATGGTATATATATTTGAAATTAGGAGCGATTCAAATGTTCCAGATTTTTCAATTTAAAGTTTTTGATAATGATGGTCAGAAATAATCGTTTTTCAATTTACTTTAATCATAATTTCAAAATTATCAAAATCGTACAAATTCAGATCAATTTGAAAGTAGGACTATTGAAAATAAGGAGTGCTTGAAATAATTCAACCAATGTTTAGTTTCAAAAACTCTTTAAAAAGGTGCTTATTATTTCGAATTTTATCTATTTTCCAATAATTTTGCATCCCACAAAGTATTCCTTTTGGTTAGAGAATAACACCTGATTTTTGTAAAAATAAAAAAATATATATATTTAGTGGTCGCACGAGGTGAATTTTGTTCAAGTAGTTTTTTTAAATGTATGAACTTTATTATTGTTTCTGATTCCGTTCTGTCACTCATGGATTGTGTTTAAAAAAAAAACATATCGAATTATGACTTTTTTCACATTTATAAAATAATAATTAAATTCACTCGCGGTAGATATTTCAAATATCTTTTAAAGCGGTTACAGTAGGAAGGACCGAGTATGAAAAAAATGGAACAAAAGTAAAGCGTAAACAAAAATTCTATTCGTTATTACTGGAAAATTACGCGTTAAATTTAATAGTTTTTAAACCAAACAGATGAATTTTCATCTAAAATGATGAATCTAAAAAAAAAAAATATTTTTAACAAAACAGTTCAACGTTTAACTAAATAGTTGAATTTTTGACCAAAAAGGTGATTATTTGTCCAAGAAGATTATTTTGCTACCAGAAAAGTTGAATTTCTAACAAAATACATAAATCTTTCAACAAAAAGAAAAATTGTCTACCAAATTATTCAATTTTTAACTAAAAATATCAATTTTCGGCAAAAAATGAAAAAGCTCAATTCACTATTGGAATTCCAATGTGTCAACTACCGAAGCATATTGACGTGGAAAATCTAAAAGAAAAATCAAAACGACTATCCACCATGTTCTTTTTATGCACGTCACTCTCCACGCATGTTCAAAATATCGACAAGCAGTTTAAACTAATCATAAGACACTCGCTTGTCGCTCCAAAAATTGTCTCGATGATCGGATAAGTTCGGATGTGTTCGGTCCGCGACGCGTCGAAAATCGGATTGGTTACCGTTGGCGCGCTTATTTAAAATGATTTAATGTGTCCATTGTTTACAACAAATAATAACTGTAAATTTATTCAAAATAATTCTTCGATCACAAAAGAGGCTTATAAAGTGAAAGTTAAAATAACCATTTGATTATACTATACAGTTACTATTTGTTGTGAACAATTGATATACACATTTATTCGTTTTAAATAAGTGCGCCAACGGCAACCAATCCTGTTATCGACGTGACGCATGCGTAGTGCGGAAGGATACCAGAATTGGGAGAAATAATTAAAAATGTACTAACATTTTTTTTGCAATTTCCATTTGTTCGAATACAATACGAAACTTGGATATATTTCAAATATCACTCCCAGAAGTCTGTTTCACAGTTGCCGGACAAATCCTATAAATGAAAAATTGGGGTTTTACGAGATTTTGGCGCTAATTATGATTTTTTTGCGGTTTTCAAAATATAAATATTGTTTCTATTATATAAAATACTTCTTTTCATTGACAATTAGATTTTATATGAATTATTTAATCAACTTCATATTGTTTTTAGCAATTTTAACTTAGTGTTAAAACTTATTTCAACTTTTCAATTTGTGTGAGATAATACTTAATTCAAGCTAACAAACATAATCGTTCAAACTATTTAGTATTATTTTTAATAATATTGTCTTTGAATAAGACATAGTGAAAAAAAGAACTATTAAATTTTTCATTGAAAATTCATATTTTTTTGTTAAAAATTCGACTCATTGCTTGCAAGTCAAACTAGTTTGTAAAAACTTATTCCATTGGCTCAGGATTGTTGAAAATTCGTTTTTTATTTTCTTTTAATGGGTTAGGCAAGGTTGAAAATTTAAAAAAATTTATTTTCCTATTGCATTTTCTAAAAGTATAATATTTCAAAAATATTGTTTACTTCAAGCGAAGGCGTCATGAGCGGTTTATGAGCAGGTAGATAGTTTTTCTTAAAACAATGTTTTTCGCGCAGTGATCAAGGTATCTAAAGAACTGCTTATCTGAACCTTACCAAATTTTTACCAGTTATTTATAACACTGAATTGTTGTCCTTGAACGAAGGATTTTTAATTTCATCGATTATTTTTTTATAGCGAAAAAAGACGTTTTTTTTTGCCAAAAAAACTTGTGTTTATACATGCGCCATTTTGTCAAAAATTGAAACATCGCTAAATGCTTCGATTAAAGACAAGAGTAAGTGATCCTTTAATTATTGGCATTCGAATTTTTTGTTTCAGATGATCCTGTCACGTGGAGTCTTGATAACCGCGAAACGCCTTTTTTTGGACTTCTGGGAGATTGACTATAACTCGCTTGTTTACCGATATTTTATGAGGAGAAAATTACTGTGACTTCTCGGAATGTGTATTATTCTTCGAAAATGAATAGTGAAAATTAAACTACATTGTTCGACATTGATTTTATTGTTTAAAGATTTAGCTATTATGTTGAAAATTATTTTGTTTTATAAGAAAATTAATTTTTTAAATTAAAAATTAACTATTTTAATTTTGGTTGTAAATTGAATATTTTGCAACTCTATATGTTCTAAAGTCAAACATATCCAATTGTAATTCTTTAAAGTTGTAGAACTTTGAATTCCGAAACAGAGAGAGAACAGCGGTTGGAAATAAAAATAGGACAGCAAAACGTAAAATGTATTCAAATAATTTTTCCAAATGTAACGCTAATTTTGATATCAGTGTGAAGGAGAAAAATTGTGCACTGCACAGATTTCTGCTGGTAGTGTGAAAGAGTAGGGGGCATAGAGTAGTTTCATGTGCCTACAGAACGTAACTCTCTTAGCCCCAAAGGTATCTCAGGGTGGGGAAGAAGAGCAGAGAAGGAACGGAGGGGCAATCGATGGCTCTTCTGACCGCGCGATGGAACTCGAGTGCGTTGAAAAATTTGACCTTCGATTTTTGGATACCGACCAACCCCCCACCCGCCCGATGTGTTCAAATTTCTGGAAAAATAAAGTCCTTATTTTACTCACACCGGTCAGCATTAATTCGAGCCCCTGGGGTTTGAAATTAACATGGGGTTTTAAATGGGAAAAGCTCGGTATTAGAAAAATTGGAAAATAAAACTCCCAATAACTTTTGATTTTGATGGCCTCAACCCCCTTGTATTGTGATTGGAATATGCCCCAAAAAATGCAAAATATCAGTTTTATGTAAAATTCATGCTAGAGATGATATTTTTTAGAATATCCTCTGAATGAATTATTTTTATTTTTGATGAGTCCCAAATTTTCACGCATTTTTTAACTAGTTAAGGTTTTTTTAAACAAATACTATCTGTTTAAACAATTTTTACCCGCCTGTAAATCATAAAAAGTTATTCTTTTTCGGGATAAATGATTTGTTAGTTTGTTTTAATGTGGGCGGCGAGGCCCATGAAGTCTCCCCTGGCACTCAAGCTATAAAGATGAAAATTAATCCTTGAACATTCCTTAAGAAATTTTTATCTTTGATTCACGAAAAGTTGGTAAGAAGTACTTCTTTTTCAGTTTTTTCAAAAACCGAGCTATAGTCATTTAAAACCTCATGTTAATTTCAAAAGCCAGGGGGCACGGGTCAATGTTGACAGATTAAAACAGAACGAAATTTCTTTTTACCTGAAACGAAAAATTGGGAAAGGGGGTATCGATCGCCAAAGATCGGAAGTAGAATTTTTACAGGTATAAATTTGGTTCACCCTATTCTTGAATAGATCCAAGACATTTTTTATAAATCTGAAAATCTTAAAGGAATGTCACGTTTGAAAATTAAAAAAATCACCTATGTTGTAAAATAAAAAATGGTTAAAATAATTTTTAAAAAATCGCCTTCCACGAATCTTTTAATACAAGCGTTTTGTTAAATGTTCCTGCAGAACAAAGTAAGTAAGTATACTATTAAGCCATTTACCTTTCAGGGTAGGCGTGACACTAACCGATTCGGGTAGTGTTTCTAGATGGATAGTTTCTTGTAGTAAATAACTACAAGTGTGGTATCAAACCAATCAGTAAGTATCAAGTATCAAACCAATAAATGTTTATGCACAAAAAAAAGTGTTCAGTGTCAGTCAAAATGTCATTACAGTATGCCATGTTGTAATAAATAGCGAGCAATCGTGTGTTGAATTCTATAACTGCTCTTTAAATTATCATGCCCATTTTCAACTTCATTATATTCAAAATCAAGATTATATACACTGTTAAAAATTTCCGCATAAAACTTCCACTAAATGTATTGGAAGTTTATTTCCGAAATGTAGAGTAACGCTACAATACATAATGTTGTAGTTTTCAAATTCAACGGATCATACAGCGATATAAACGCTACAATACATGTATTGCAATTTTGGCATTCCAATACCGTGTTTGCAATTTTGCCTTACGCTTGTATTGTAGAAGTATTGGAGAATTCCAAACATTTTTAACAGTGTACTTTAACTACCTCGTGGCGGGCATTATATATAGTGCCTGCACTGTTAAAAATGTTTGGAATTCTCCAACACTTCTACAATACAAGCGTCAGGCAAAATTGCAAACACGGTACTGGAATGCCGAAATTGCAATACATGTATTGTAAGCGTCGTAAATCGTGAAGTCACAGTCGAGAATTCCAATACATGTATTGTAGCGTTTATATCGCCGCATGATCCGTTGCATTTGAAAACTACAACATTATGTATTGTAGCGTTACCCTACATTTCGGAAATAAACTTCCAATAAATTTAGTGGAAGTTTTATGCGGGAATTTTTAACAGTGTGGATTATATACTTTTCCTGTAAAATATGCTCATAGAGAGTTATGACTAATTAGGTTGACCAATAGTATAAGTTGGATTAATTGGATTTATTACAAATTGAATATCATCATGAAATTGCATATTTTTAGTTTTCCTCCATTCCCCAATGAACCCAAAAAAAGCATAGGTAAGACAGAAAATCCTGGGAAGACGATCACTGGTTTTGCCATAAATTAGCATAGATTTTCACAAATTCCAATAAATTTCCAGCGTAAATTTTCATGAATTTCCAAAATTTATAGAAATATGTTTTTGTGTGTAAAAACAATGTATTCGGGTTTATTTTAAAAGCGGAAAAAGCTACAGCATTTTAGCCAAAGAAAAAATGCGAAATTGATTTCCGATAAGAATATGTATTTTTTAAGTTAAATTTGAAACTTGTTTCGATGGTCTTCAAGGGCCAACGATTTTAACTTTTTTTATAAATCACAGCAATATTTTCTTAGTTCGAAAAATTATTATATACTTACGTGGCTGCGGTGTAGGCGTGTGCATCTCTGCTGAAGCTTGTGCTGCTGCTGCGTTCTGCATCTGAGCCTGCAGTTCTGCAAAACTGTTTGGTTGTGGTCGTGGTCGTGGTGTACCAGTAGCTGTAAAATATAATACAGGGATTTTGATTCAAGAATTTTTTTAACGACTCACAAAAATTTGCTATTGGTCCAAACTGAAGATAGCTCCAATGTAATCACAAAGTTAGTTAATATTAACCAAGGTATAAAATTATGATGAAGTATATTAATTTTGAGAATCTAGACACCCTGCATTATGTATTTTTAGAGTATCACGTTATTTTGACATCGTATTGTCCATTGACGTGGTTCAAAATGTAGGATTTTTGCTCATTCATACATAAGAATAACTTGAAACAGACAATAAATTAATTTCTGAATTCAAAAGAAATTATTGAGAACAAATTTTGTTTCCCGAAAAGTTGTATCAATATTTATAGTGCATAAAAAGTCAACGGAGAAAGGCTCATAAAGAAACTTCATGAAATATTCAAGTTGTGCTCTTTTATTTCATGTAACTTCATAAATTCGTTCCGTATGCCTTTCGAACTTTCTGCAAACACGGTTGACCCTGCGGAAACTACATTTTGATGATTTTTGTATTCTGATATAGTGCCTTTGTAGTACTCAGTTTCAGCATTTTTCAAGACAAATATCCGCCATATTGGATTCATCATTTTGAATTTGTAATTTTCGATAAATTTCTATAAATTTTAGACATTATAGCCTGAGATGTGCAGAAATGTTATAAATAGTTACTGGTGAATTATCATAAATTTCGACAAATTTCAATAAATTTCCTCTTATTTCACAAATTCCAATAAATTTCCACAAATTTCATAAATTTCTGTGAACAAATTTGTTTTTAAGAAATGAGTTTTTCATATTTATTTAGAAAACAGGGAAAGCTACAACATTATTGTCCAGAAAAAAATGCGCTATTAATTTTCCTATAAGAATATGTACGTTTCAAATAAAAATTCGAAACTTGTTTGAAAGGTCTCCAAGGGCCAACGCCGTTCAGAGAGAACAATTTATTGGCGGTTAAAAAATAAAATTTAGATTTTTTTCCGAATCCCAGCAATTTTTTGTTAGTTCAAAAAATTATAATATACTAACCTGGACGTCTAAATCTTGTAGCTCCACTGCTTGAAGCAATGTTGGAACCTGTTTGTATTTGAGATAATGTTTGGAACGGAATACCTCCATCTGTAAGATAAAATATAGTGATTTTTATTGAAGAACTTCTTCAATGAACACCAAAAATGTGAAATGGGCGACCCCGAGACTCCCCACATAACACACGCAGAAAAAGGATTTGTGAAATTTACAGCATGATCGATACAAATATAGGCAACATGACATTTTAGAAGATTTTGAAAGAAATTCAGTTAAATTTACTGATTTTCTGTAGGTTTTACCTAACTTCCAGTAAAATGCAGAAGTAAATGAAAAACGGCGAGTTCGGTAGATTCTACTGGCGGCTGTAAAATCTACTGAAATATCATGTTGTCTGAATTTGTAATAATCGTCTAGAAATAATACTAGTATATATAATATACTAACCTGGACGTCTAGATCTTGTAGCTCCACTGCTTGAAGCAACGTTGGACCCTGTTCGTATTTGAGATAATGTTTGGAACGGAATACCTCCATCTGTAAGAAGATAAAAAAAAATTCAGTTAAATTTACTGATTTTCTCTAGGTTTTACCTAACTTCCAGTAAAATGCACAAGTAAATGAAAAACGGCGAGTTCAGTAGATTCTACTGGCGGCGCTAATAGGTAAAATGCATAGAAATTCAGTAGATTTAACTGAACTTCTTGTAAAATCTACTGAAAAGTCATGTTGTCTGAATTTGTAACAATCGTGTATAAATAATACGAATCCTTTTTCTTCATGCAAGTTTCAGACAAACGTGTGCAAATTTAACAATTTTTGCCGTTATATTGGATCCACCATTCGAATTTGTAACTTTTGACATTAAGTTCAGAATCAGCGACTCCAAAAACCCCCCTTGTACCAATTTTGGTGCAGCTGCGACAATAAATCGAATTTTTGCCACTTTCATTGGATTTTGGCTCGAAGTGCTCCAGTTGGGTATTCTGCCGTTATAAAGATACGTCTCGATGGATACAGTATTATTTTTAAAAATAATTTTTGAGTGGCTTTTAAATATACGCGGAAAAAACGCCTACGAGAAATTTTGGACGCGCACTGCATTTTTCACAACAGGCCTGCTGAAAGTTGAATAGCTGGAAGGCCAACAAACCTGAAGAAGACATAAAAAGGCATGCACAAAATATTTGAGCACAATTCATACGCCCAACAGAACGGCTATCAAAAATATTAGAAGCCACTGGCCATTACCATAAAAATCTCTTTTAAAAAATGCCATAAATTTAATATATTTTTCTCAATTTCACAAATTTTCACGAATTTCCACCAATTTCATAAATTTTCATAAGTTTGAACCATTTTCATAAATTTTTACAAATTTTCGAAATTATTCTGCTGTGATTTGGAAAAACAAAGTTATCTGCAAAATATCGAAAAATGAGTTTTGGATATCGTTGGAATCGTAAAAAGATACACCTGATTATTTAAATAATGTATTGAATTGTTATTAGCTTAAAAAAGAATTATTGTGTAATTTTTGAACATTACCGTTAAGTGAAAAGATTGGCGATTTGCGATTTGAGAGAGAGCCGTAACTGAGCTTTACCTGCAGGCGTAAATCATAGACGGTGGATTACGGCTGGCGAAAATTGGAGAAAACGCCGTAACGGACAGTTACGGACTTTCCTCAAATATCGGGCTCGTCTTGATATCGGAGGTCCGAGCCAACCCGAGAAAAAAGGTTTGAATTTCAAAAACGTCGTTACTGCATTTATTATAAGTTGCCAAATGCAAAAGTATTATTGAATTTCTGTGTTTTTTATAATCTATAACGATATAACCGTAAAAGAAAGTTATATTGTTGAAAAATGTAATAGGTCAGAAACATGTTTTCAAATAAATTCAGTTGTTTAAGGTGGAAAGAATTAGTTGAGAATTTTAAAAGAAATTGATGAAATTGTATTAATGATCGACAACGGTGTTTCTGATCTAATTACCTCTGTTGAGAGGATCTCGTTATAATTTATCTGAGAGTTCTAAAATCTGTTATCATTTAATATTCAAATTTATGTGAAACATATTAATTTATTTCCGAATTAAAGTTTGAAAAATCTATTTTGTAATATTCAATTCGTTTGTTAAATTCTCTTTAATTATGATCCAAGTATGTTTAAAACATTTTCATTTTTACTCAATAATTTCGAGTTTTGCCGATACTTCATACCTTTGGAATTTATGTACATTTAATAAGTACACGTGAATTAATTTCGCTAGAATTTCATATTATTCGTTATTCATGAAATTTAATAACAGTTATAACATTCTTATCTATATATTTTCGGTTAACAAAAAACTTTCGACTTCTAATTTATCAAAATTTATAACATTAACATCTACTTGGCAGATTTAAACATCAGATAAAAAAAATAGAAGAGTTGTTGATATTAATAATAATAATATTGAAAAGTATTTAATTGCAAATATTCAAAAGGACTAATTTCAAATTGAAAGTCGTTAACATTGAAGAATTTATGATTGTCAACCTTAAAACTTGAAACGAAAAAAAAAATTTTGATATTACGTTCCATCTGAAGACAAGTCTTAATAATGGAATAATTTACGAGTCTCTTTTTTTAAATTCAAGAATTTTTAATCGTAAATTTTCAAAATTGTAAAAATTTGAATTGTTGAACTTTAAAATTAAAGATGTACTCATTTAAAACATTTATAATTACTAATTATAGGAGCTTTATGTTAAACAATGAGAAATTGTGCCATTTCAATGATTAATGTTTGAATTTTCATAAATTTGGAAGATTTAAAATTGAAAACTCATGACGTTTGATCTTCAAAATTATTAAGACATTTTTATTAATACATCTTTCAAAATGAAACAGTTTTTAGTTGTAAACATTTAAAATTGAAGAGTTTTAAATTGCAAATCCTTAAAATTGTAGAATTTTTTATTTGAAGTCTTAAAAATTAAACTATAAAAAAATTCCATATTGCATACCTTCAAAATGACATATTTGAAAATTGAATACTTTATCATTCCAAAATTGCAGGACTTTGAATTGCAAATCTTTAAAAATTGAAAACATTTAAACTGTAAACCGTCAAAATTGAGGAATTCGAATTATAAATCTCCAAAATTGTGCAACCTCAAATTGTAAATCGTTAAAATTTAACTTTTTAATTCATGATTTAAAAATTACGTGAGTTTTCAGTTTTACAGATAAAACGCTATCATTTTAATGATTTACATTTCAAATTTCATCCATTTTAAAGATTAAAAATTGAAAAATCTTGACTTTTGATCTTTAAAATCGTCAGAATTTATAGTAAGAATAGCTACTTATACATCTTTCAAAATTAGAGAGTTTTCAATTTTATTGTATGTATGTATACCATTAAGCGATTTCCCTTTCAGGGTAGGCGTGACACTACCCGATTCGAGTAGTGTTTCTAGGTTAGTTTCTTGTAGTAAATAACTACAAGTGTGGGCTCACCACACCCACGATGTGCCAACAGCACTCAGTTTTCTCGAATGGTCACCCATCCAAGTACTAACCGCGCCCAACGCTGCTTAACTTCAGTGATCTGACGAGAACTGGTTTTTTCAGCGTGGTATCGCTGTAAATCTTCAAAATTGAAATGCTTTAGACTGCAAACCGTTAAAATCGAAGCATTTGCCATTTTAAGTCTTCCAAATTGAACTATTCCAAAAAAATGTTTCAAATTGCAGATATTTAGAATATAATTTTCGAAAATTGAATAATTTGTCAGGCCATATTTCCAAAATTCATGAATTGTCAATTGTAACTCTTCAAAATTGCCGAACATTGAATTGCAAATTTTTTACAATTGAAGAGTATTTAATTGTAACAGTTTACAACAAAAAATTCAAAAATGATAATTCAATTATTTTATATTCTTTTACCATGAATGGCGTTCTCTCAAATTACAGCAGGCCAGTTTCTGAGGTCCGTAATTTGAAGAGAACGGTAACTGCCGATTACGGTGTTTTCCCAAATTCCAGCATCCGAATTAACACCACTAACTGCATTTTTAAATATTAATTAACATTTTTCAACATATTTTTGGCAGACACCACCAGTTCATATGCAAATTAGTTAAGAATAACCAAAAAAGTTTCGAAAATAAATTAAAATCCGCGATACACGAGAGTAAAGATTCGAACAGTTTTTGTCGATTTTCTCGGCTTCGGTCATTTTGCAGTTAACGGTCTTCGTCCAAATTATAGAAGTTATAGCCTGACATATTGCGTATGCGTCCAACAAAACTATTATTTGAAGTTATCGGTGAATTACTGCACATTTCCATGAATTTCCATAAATGCCCATAAATTTTCACAAATATCCATAAATAATAATTAATTTCATAAACTTTGTTATTTAAACAAAATTATGATATACTAACGTTGAACATCCTGTCCCATGAACGGCCACGTAGGTGCTTGACCTACAGGTCCCGGCTCAACACTTTCATCTGTAAAATATAATATAAGGATTTTCATTAAATAATGTTTTCAAGATACTCCAAAAATTTGCTATAGGTCCAAAATAAGGATGGGCTGAATTTAATCTTGGAGTCAGTCGACATTTTGAAACAACCGACGTTCTAAATTTCGGTGATGTAAATATATTTCGAGAATCTAGGCTTTCTATAAATTTCCGTAAATTACAATAAATCCCAGTAAATTCTCACATATTCCCGAAAACTATCATTAATTTCCATAAATTACATAAACTTTCATTTTCTAAAATTTACAGAAAGTTGTTTTTTGTTTAAAACGGGTTTTCTCATTACAAGAATGTGTACTATTTAAATCAAAATTTGAAACTTTTTTCGGAAGTCTCCAGGGGCCAAAGCCGTTCAGCGAAAACAATTTATTTCCGGTTAAGAAATGAGATTTGGATTTTTTTCTGAATCCCAGCAATGTTTTGTTATTTTAACAAAATTATGATATACTAACGTTGAGAAGACCGTCTTATTTGTTCCTGGCGCCTTGTTGCATGAACTTCAGGTGGCGGCTGATTACTGCCAGCTGTAAGATATAATATAGGGATTTTTATCAAAGAATTTTTTCAACGAAACGCAAAAATTTGCTATTGGTCCCAAATAAAGAGAGGCCAAATGTAATCCCAAAGTCAGTCGATATTCAAATAAACCGTAGGTTCCAAATTTCGATGATGTAAATATATTTTGAGAATCTAGGCTTTCTATAAATTTTCGTAAATTACAATAAATGCCAATATATTTTCACATAATTCCAAAAATTATCATTAATTTCCACAAATTTCATAAACTTTTATTTTCTAAAATTCACAAAAAGATGTTTTTCGTTTAAAACGGGGTTTTCGGGTTTACTTTAAAAACGGGGAAAGCTACAAAAGTTTTGTTAAATGAAAAAAAATGTACAATTTAATTTTCTATAGGAACATGTACTATTCAAGTCAAAATTTAATACTTGTTTCAAAGGTCTCCAGGGGCCAAAGCTGTTCAGCGAAAACAATTTATTTGCGGTTAAGAAATGAAATTTAGATTTTTTTCTGAATCCCAGCCATTTTTTGTTATTTCAAAAAAATTATAATATACTAACATTGATAATTCCGTCTTCTACGTTCCTGGCGCCTTGTTAGATGACCTTCAGATGGCGGCTCATTACTACTAGCTGTAATATATAATATAGGGATTTTTATCAAAGAATTTTTTCAACGAAACCCAAAAATTTGCTATTGGTCCCAAATAAAGAGAGGCCAAATGTAATCACAAAGTCAGTCGACATTAAAATAAACCGAAGGTTCCAAATTTCGATGATGTAAATATATTTTGAGAATCTAGACTTTCTATAAATTTTCGTAAATTACAATAAATGCCAATACATTTTCACATAATTCCAAAAATTATCATTAATTTCCACAAATTTCATAAACTTTTATTTTCTAAAATTTACAGAAAGATGTTTTTTGTTTAAAACGGGAGTTTCGGGTTTACTTTGAAAACGGGAAAAGCTACAATAGTTTTGTTGAATTAAAAAAAAAATGTAAAATTTCATTTTCTCTAAGAATATGTACGATTCAAGTCTAAATTTATAACTTGCGTTTAAAACTGCATTTTCAATAATTAATTAAAGTTTTTCAACATATTTTTGGCAGACATGACAAGTTCAGATGCAAATTAGTCAAGAACAACCAAAAAAGTTTCGAAAATTAATTAAAATCCGCGATACACGAGAGTAAAGATTCGAACAGTTTTTGTCGATTTTCTCGGCTTCGTTCATTTTGCAGTTAACGGTCTTCTTCCAAATCACAAAAGTTCCTGAGATATTGCGTATGCGTCCAGCAGAACTATTATTTGAAGCTACCGGTGAATTACTGCACATTTCCATGAATTTGAATAAATGCCCATAAATTTTCACAAATTTCTATAAATTATCATTAACTGTTACAAATTTCATAAACTTTCACGAATTTCTCAAATTTACAATTTTTTGAACGGGTTATTCGGGTTTACTTTGAAAAAAGGGAAAGCTACAACATTTTTGTTTAATGAAAAAGGATGTGCAATTCAATTTTATGTAAGAATATGTACTTTATAAATCAAAAATTGAAACTTGTTTTCAAGGTATCGAGGGGCCAACGCCGTTCAGCGTGAACAATTTATTGGCGGTTAAGAAATAAAATTAGGATTTTTTTTGAATACCAGGAATTTTTTGTTATTTCAACAAAATTATGATATACTAACGTTGGGCATCCTGTCTCAACCACGGCCCCGTTTCTTCTACACCTAGACCTGGACCCAGCTCATTACTTGCATCTGTAAAATATAGTATAGGGATTTTTGTTAAAGAATTTTTTCAAGGCACCCCAAAAATTTGCCATTGGTCAAAAATAAAGAGAGGCCAAATGTAATCTTAAAGTCAGTCGATATTAAAAGAAAAACAATTTCCAAATTTCGGTGATGTAAATATAGTTTGAGAATCTAGGCTTGCTATGAATTTCCATAAATTACCATAAATGGCAATGACTTTTCACATGTTTCCATAAATTATCATTAATTTTCACAAATTTCATGAACTTTCATGAATTTCTAAAATTTACCATTTTTTTAACGGGTTATTCGGGTTTACTTTGAAAACGGGGGAAAAACAACATTTTTGTTTAATGAAAAAAGATGCGCAATTAAATTTTCTATAAGAATATGTACTTTATAAATCAAAAATTGAAACTTGTTTTGAAGGTATCGAGAGGCCCACGCCTTTTAGCGAGAACAATTTATTGGCGGTTAAGAAATAAAATTAGGATTTTTTTTAATACCAGGAATTTTTTGTTATTTCAACAAAATAATGATATACTAACGTTGAGCATTATGTCTCAACCACGGCCGCGTTGCTGCTACATCTAGACCTGTGTCCTGGTGCCCTGCTACATGACCTTCAGGTGGCGGCTGATTACTACCAGCTGAAAGATATAATATAGGGATTTTTATCAAAGAATTTTTTCAACGAAACCCAAAAATTTGCTATTTGTCCCAAATAAAGAGAGGCCAAATGTAATCCAAAAGTCAGTCGATATTGAAATAAAGGGAAGGTTCCAAATTTCGATGATATAAATATATTTTGAGAATCTAGGCTTTCTATAAATTTTCCTGAATTACAATAAATGCCAATATATTTTCACATAATTCCAAAAATTACCAATAATTTCGACAAATTTCATAAACTTTTATTCTCTAAAATTTACAGAAAGATGTCTTTTGTTTAAAGCGGGTTTTTCGGGTTTACTTCCAGAACGGGGAAAGCTACAACAGTTTTGTTAAATAAAAAAAGATGTACAATTTAATTTTCTATAAGAATATGTTGTATGTCAGATGGTTTGACTGAGAACCTCGGAAAATACAAGCAATTTGTCCACGTGATCCTTCACTCAAATTTCCAATAGGCAATTTGTTTTGAAGGACCTACCTGACAAATTGGGGATTTTTCGAAGTTCTAAACGACGAGTTTGCTCATCCCAATGAATCATCCTATTGTGTTGGGACCCTCTCGCTTTCAAACGGATTAGCCTGTAAGTGCCGGAAAACCTTCCCGGTCACGTGAACACCTCGTGACAACATGCTGCCGTCGTGTTTTCACCTCCGTGAAAACATTGCGGCAGGCCTAAGGCACGTCCGCCAGATACTTTCTCTATTTACCCCACGCGCGCTATCTACTCTCTCAACTCTATCGCTCTCTCTCTCTACGCTCATCTTCCTTTTCACTCTGGCGCACGGGTCAAAGCCGGGGAGCTCAACCGGCACTTCGAAACTTTTTAAAATCCGTATTTTAGAGAAATCCAATTTAATAATAAATAAAGGGATTAAAATATTAAATTACTTGGGGGTTTCAGAACTTAATAAATTAAGTATTCTTGGGGAATTTTGACAGTCGACGGGTCCCTGTACCGCTTTTAAAAATAGCGAGTTTTATAAACAAATGAACACCTCGGGTTAGTTGCTTTATATCAACTGTCGATGGATGTCTGTGCAATTCCGAACTCGGATATGCTCATACATCCATTTAGTATATTTTATTTAATTAGAAATAGCGAATATTTACTAGCGTAAATATTAGAATAAGAATTCTTCATTTAAGGACATTAGATAAGGATTTGTTTAATTATTTTTATTGGAAATAGAAGGGTCGTTCCAGAAGTTCAATGAACTTCAGTTGAAATAATTTATTAAATTGTTAATAATTAGTTATTAACAAATAAACTGGAACGACCGTTCTATTTGACCCAGCTTCACGGTTCTTTTTGGAAAATGAGGCTGGGATAGATTTAAGCTACTCTTTTTAATTTCAGATTTTTAGTATAATTAATTCTATTTTTAAAGTTTAATTAAAACTATTATATATTTATCGAGTTCGGTGCCGACGCGCGGAGGCTGAGGTGAGTAGGAACGAGGCAGGCGGCCCCCACTGCTCGGTTGCGACTCCGTTGTCGGGGTCTCGGCCAATCAGCGGGCCCGTAGCCATCTCCCACCGCCACAGAGAGCTCCGTGCCCGGTCACCGGGAGCGAGATCTCTGACGAGGAGATCAGTTTGTATTTCGACACTTGGAAGCGCAGTTGCCTCGCTCTGCCTTCCTCTCGACATCTACAAAAAAAATAAACAGCCTTTGAACCAAGCCAAGCCTTCAGCTTCTAATTTATTTCTTAAAGTGAGCCTAACCTTCGATTCAGTCATCGAACTCTCGACGATCCCCATTTTTCAGCCAGGATTCATCGTTCATTCCAGTCTACCAGGAGTTCCGCCAGCGTCGCTTAGTGTTTTATAGTGTTTCGTGATTCGGTTTCTCCGTTCGTTTAAGTGTTTTCTTCGTGTCGTATCTTATCCCGTGCTAATAAAGTGACAGTGTGGAGTGCAGGGAGCGTTGTCTCGCCGTTCTGTCGAGCGGAGTCCGGCCGGCAGGTTGGTCCTCCGTTTGCGGATTAAGTTCCTCTTTCTATAGCCTGGAGTTGGCCTCAGGGTCGGCACTCGATATAGAAAGAGTCACTTTACGGTGTGAGGCTTGACGCTCTCCACGAGTTTCGTGGCGCACGCGAGTGTATAGTCACTCATCCACACCGATCTCTGTGCAACGTCCGGGCTGTGTACGGGTAGTTCCCACACTAACACCACCCTTGATGACAGGGAGTGCTCGGAACACACGCCCTAATCAGCGGACGCGTTGGCGTCGGCTGCGGCAAGCGGAGGAGGACGCGCTACCCGTAGAGGAACGGGAACGCCGTCGCGCCGAGCGACAGCTCGCCGCTTTAGAGCGTCAACTACAGGTCGCTCTTGAGAGAGTCCGACGGGCCGAGGAGTTGCGGGCCCGCCGCATTCAAGAAGAACAACGCCGGGCAGCGGAAGAAGCCAGGCGCGCTGCGGAAGAGCAGCAACAACGAGAAGTGATTGAACGGGCACGTCAAGCCATTGTGCGTCCGTATAACCCGGAGATTCCGGACTTGTTCCCAGAAGGGGAATGGAATCTCCTAGAAATCCGACGAGGACGTGAAGGTACTCACGATCCCCGAACTAGGAGGCCACCGACCAGCAGAGCAGTACCTTTGAGGTTAAAGGTACCCAGCTTCATCCAGGAACCGCGGCACGTTTTTCCACCGGCAAATCTCACTCGCCGGGATCTTTCGCCCATAGCCGGTACTAGTCGGCTTCCGGTGATTCTCAATTGTTTCAATTCTCCTCCTTATCCGAGGGGGTTGAGGGTGCCGCCGACGGTACCACTTCCCACACCGCAAGAATTCATCGGGTTACGGGCCCTACCTTCTTCTGGGACTCCCCGTATCGCCGATGAAGCGGTTTCTACCTCTCCTGCTCGCCCGGTCGAACCAGCATTAGTTCGTCCTGACGAGGAGGACCAGGTCCGAACTCCGGTTCCCTCTCGCGCTGCCGAGGAACCGGGATCATCCGACGACGTGCTGTTCTTATCAGCCGATCAGACGCCGGAGACGTTTTCTCCGTCTCTTTACTCGCCACCTTCGAAACGGTTCCGCGGCGATTCTCATCGGCGGAACCTTCAATTCTAAATGTTTGATTTCCCTGCTTCGTTTCCATGATTTCAGGTTCCAATTTTTTTGTACAAATAAAGGAGTGAATTTTGATTTAAATAAAAAAAATAAAAAAAAAATAAATAAATAAATAAAATAAAAATAAAACAAAGGGGTCACCGCCGGGCGATCTCTCAACTACCCATCCCTACCGGGTAGGCAGAGTCGTTCGTGGGCCAACCCCCCTAGGCCTTCGGGCACCACCTTTCCTTACCATTCCTCCTTCCCCCCCCCCCCCCCCCAACACAAAAAAAAAATAAAACAAATGCCGCACTCGGCGACCATATCTTTTCTCTCTCTCTCTCTCCGTACGCTTTCCCGTCATGGACGGCCTCTCTGCATGGCAGCGCCTCATGAAGGGCGACATTAAACGGGTTACGTTGCCACTACCCGCGAGCCAAAAAGATTTACCGCAAGGGATGAAAGGGTTAGACACGTGGCTACACAAAAGAACGCAAGCTCAGACGCCCCCACGTCCCGCTAGACAGAACTAGTCCGGGCCCTACTTGCGCCTTATCACCGCCTCACCAGCTTACTCCTTTCCTTCCTCTACCTCCTTCTCTCTCTCTCCCTCCTACGAGAGAAAACAGACGCTCCCTCCTTCCTCGTACGCCATCCGTACCTCCTCTCACGTTTTTCCCCCCCCTCCTCCTCGCCTAAGCCCTGTTTATCCTACCCTGCTATCCATCCAACTAACCGGGTAGATAACAATTATGTACGATTCAAATCAAAATTTAAAACTTGTTTCAAAGGTCTCCAGGGGCCAAAGCCGTCCAGCGAAAACAATTTATTTGCGGTTAAGAAATGAAATTTAGATTTTTTTCTGAATCACAGCAATTCTGTGTTATTTCAAAAAAATTATAATATACTAACATTGATAAATCCGTCTTCTTTGTTCCTGGCGCCTTGTTAGATGACGTTCAGGTGGCGGCTCCTCACTACCAGCTGGAAGATATAATATAGGGATTTTTATCAAAGAATTTTTTCAACGAACTCCAAAAATTTGCTAGCGGTCCAAAATACAGAGAGGCACAATTTAATCCCAAACGTAGTCGATATTAAACAAATCGAAGGTTTCAAATTTCGATGATGTAAATATATTTTGAAAATCTAGGCTTTCTATAAATTTCCGTAAATTACCATAAATGCCCCTAAATTTCCACAAATTTCCTTAAATTTCTCAAATTTATACACTGAGCGAAGAATTCCCGTGTAGTTCGGGTTCACACCCCACTAGTTCGGGTGCTTTCTCTTTTTTTCTGTTTCACACGAAGGTTTGGCGCGCTTGCACTACTGAGACGTGCGATCACCCCAACCATTCGGGTGCTCACCTGAAACAGCAGCGGTCGAAGTGGTGGGGCGCCCGCCCGAATAGTTGGGGAGCTCGCACGAATGATTCGGGAGATTCGAGTCGTCAACCGCGTTGGATGTTGCGCGTTCGACGTTTGCGCATGTTCGCTAACGGCCGCAGCTGATGAACATCAGGCTCTGCCGAATGTCACTGTTTCTAGTTTATGTCGATTTTATTGTTCATGTGCGAGATGTCAGTGGAATAAAGTTTAACTAGTTATCTGGTTTTTCTTTGGATAATCATTAACAAAGGTAAGAGAAATATAACACATTATTCTTTGCTTGCACATGAGTCCAAAAATCAAATCATTAGCGAACATGCGCAAACGTCGAACGCGCAACATCCAACGCGGTTGACGACTCGAATCTCCCGAATCATTCGTGCAAGCTCCCCAACTATTCGGGCGGGCTCCCCACCACTTCGGCCGCTACTGTTTCAGGTGAGCACCCGAATGTTTGGGGTGATCGCACGTCTCAGTAGTGCAAGCGCGCCAAACCTTCGTGTGAAACAGAAAAAAAAAGCACCTGAACTATTGGGGTGTGAACCCGAACTACAAGGGAATTCTTCGCTCAGTGTAGAAATTCATGAAAATTTATTATATTTCTTGAAATTTGTCAAGTTTATAGGAATTTATTATTCTTTACGGAAATTTATGGTAATTTATGGGTGAATTTTGATAACAGTTCTGCTGGACGCATGCTGCTGGAAAAGTGTTGACTTAGCGGGAGGACTGTAAAGAGAACTGAAATTAGTCCTTTTCGAAGCGTTGCGTTGTAATGGCCTCAAAAGTCGAACTTTCAGACGAAGCGTTGTGAAAACGAAGTCGTGAAATCCATCAATGACTGACAACTTTTAATTCAGCAATAACCTAAGCTATTACGCATGGGCCCAGCAGAACTCATTATTAAAGTTATCAAATATTATTAGTAAATAACCATACATTTCTCAAATTGAAAAAATGTCTATCAATTTAATAAATTTTCACAAATTTTATAAATTTCAATAAATTGCTAAATATTTTAGAAATTATTGCCTGGCGCATAAGTCCAGCAGAACTGTTATCAAAAGTTACCGACTACCACCGATTACACTCTCATTGAGGCATTTGCGCTTCGCGCTCGATAATTAGGTTATAGATACGGTTCACTTTGAAGAATAAAACGATGTAGAAAAAATTGAACAGCATGTAAGTAATAGGTATGTTTTTTAATACAATGTTAATAAAAAACAAACATTTTTTTAATATAATAAAAAGAGCAATTAAGCTGTAGGCTTGGATTCTGTTCGTTCAACCTTCACTTCTAAGATAACTCTACTATTAATTATAATTTCAGAACATTTTTAATTGGTATCCAATTGAAAAATTTCATTAGGATAAATTGTAAATCTTGTTCAAATCTACTAAAAATAACGCTTTAAACCTACGGATCTCTGAAAAACAAAAATTGCATCTTTTTTTTAATGAACTTTGACCAAAATTTCTGAAATTCGAAAGAAACGTTTTTTCTTCAACTTTTGAAAATGTTCTAAACTTTTTTATTTTGTTTGGAAATATCTGGTTAACGAACTTAACCTTAGAATTATGAAAAAGAATTCTCAGAAAGCCAACTAAATTCTTGATCCAATAATACCTAATACGTTATCAAACAAAATTCTTTACATTCTCATCCTATAATGAGAATGTATTGGTTTTATGTAAAATTGGACTTCGTCGGTTTTCATCAAATCTGTACTTTTTGAGAGCCCACAAGCGCCGCAAAAAACTTTTGACCACCGAAAACACTTTTTATGTCGTAAAATGTGCCATGTCATGCAGAATGCCAAAAAACTCTGTTGATAAAGATAGGGCATTAATTAGGGCCCACTTGTATTGAAAAAAAAAACCAATTGCACACAATTTATATTTCTGTTTAAGAAAGGAAGAGTCGGCTTAGGCCCACTCTCCCCTACTTAAATATGCATTTTCAACCCGATAATGTGCATTTCCAACCAGAAAGTTAATTTTCAAACAAGTAATTGAATTTGCTGCGAGAATAATAGAATTTCATAACCGAAAAGAAGATTTTTTAACAAAATAGTTGATTTAAACCAAATAGTTGAATTTTATATTTTATATTTTGGTTTTCAACCAATAAAAGACACATTTTCAATAAATGAGTTAAACTTTTAACGAATAAAATTAATATTCAACAAATTAATTCAACTTTCAATCAATTGGTTTGATTTTCAACGAAAAACAATACATTTTCAACGAAAAACAATACATTTTCAACTAATTAGTTAAATTTTTAACCTGCAAGGATCTTCAACTGATTAATAGAATATTTAACAAATTAGCTCAACTTTCGATCAAGCAGTTCAATTTACAATCAAGAAGATTGATTTTTTAAGCAAAAATAACATTAAAAAAAATACATACATTTTGATCCAAATTATTGAATTTTAAATTAAAAACGATCACTTTTAAACCAATATTGAGAAAGTTAAAATTGTTAGTGGAAAAAATAAATTTTCATGAAAAAAAGAAGAACTTATGAGCAAAATAGTTCAATATTTAACCAATAAGATAAATATTTAACCAAGTGGTTCAAGATTCAACCAAGTAGTTGAATTTTCTACCAAAAAAGGGTTATTATCATCCAAAAATTTAATAATTAAATTTTGGACTACATAAAAACGATTAATTTTCAACCAATAATGGATTAGCTGAATTTTCAGTTGAGAAACTTACTTTTCAACTGAAAAATAATTTCAACAAATTAATTGAATCTTGAACCCTAGTTAAACAAAATAAAGTATTTTTGGCGCAGATCAACATAAATGAAATTATTAATTTAGACTTCTTTTTCAAATTCGTTTTTGTTCAAAATCTCGAAAAATATTGATTGTGGAAAAAAATGTGTTGTTCACAAAAGTTCTAGATCTCATTGAAACACATATTCTTCACATTCATGCTCTTTTTCTAGAATTAATATTATTCGAGAACAATGACAAAAATGAATTTTCAGATTATTTGTTACAAAAAAATGACCACCACTGTTGAAAAAAAACCACGCGTGGTTTTTTTTTTGGCGTTGGAAAAGGGGTCGGAATGAGTGATGGGAGGGGGTATGGGCCATATAGAATGCCCAAGATTAGGAAGCGTGGTTTTTTTTGAACGTTGAAAAAGGGGGTCGGCGTGAGTGGATGTGAACACCACCCTCTCCACCCACTCACGCCGGATCCCTGTTCAAACGGCTGACAAAAAATCTGAAAATTAATTTTTGTCATTTTTATCGAAAAATATCAATTTTTGAAAAAAAGTATAGCCATAACAGATATGTGTTTCGATGAGATTTTGAAAAAAAAAGTAAAAAAAAAGTAAAAATTATGAATAACTTCATTTATATTGATCTGCGCTAAAAATCCTTTGAGTGCGTTCAACTAGGGTCTAAAACGAACTCGTAGGCCAAGTATTAAGTCAATATTCTTGGGTGACCTTTTCGGAAATATAGCCTAATTTTTAATCAAAAGACATTTTTTCTATTAATTCGGTTCGCATTAAAGCTAAAAAGCGAGCACAAGAGAAGGTTTCTTGAGAACAGGGGCAGTTTCGCATCATAGCTTCCCATTCGACACTCTCACCCGCCCTCACACCTCTCACCACATTTTTCTTCATCCCCCATTAGCTAATTCCCTTATTTCCTGTCATTCCTCTCTATCCTATTGCCCACTTTCCTACCACGCCGCATCGTCCTTCCGCTTTCATTAGCTTCCTTCTCCACCATCCTTCTCCATCCCTCCCAACCACTCTTATCATTTCACTCCATTTCCATCCTTCCCCACTATGAATACTCTTTCCCTTTCCTTCACTCTCTTTCCATCATTTCCCCTACTTTCCTCGCAACCTCCTCCATCAGCATTCCCTTGCTACCCCTTCCCACCTTCTTCACCACTACCTTCTTTCTGTTTCTTTCCCTTTCTTTCGCACCATCCTTCTCCATCCCGTCCTCCTTTCCCATTAACTCTACTCCTTCCCACTATACCTCTACATCACTTTACCAACCATACCCTCTTATTCACTCCACTTCTCCTCATTTCCCTAACTGTTTCACCATCCTTTTGCACCCCTCTCTTCCTTTCCTATCACCCCCTTCCTCCTTACCCTCCTTGACCTCCTTTCACGCTAACCCCCACCAACCCATACCCTCCACACTCCTTCCAGGAAAAAGTACGAGGGACAGTATCACCCTCGACCGAAAATATGAAAAATGTTCCATTTGTTCAGAACTGATAAATAAGGCTATAAAACTATAAACTATAAAAAATAAAGTTCAAAAACCTTTTCAATCTAAATTACTTAAGGTAGTTGTACAAAAAGTAATTCTCTGAAAAAATAGTTTTTCTATAATTTCATGAATCCAGATAATAATACTGATGACGTAATTTTGAATAAAATACATTATGTTCCCTAAAAAACTTCTGAAACTTACGAAACAAATTTATTTTCACAATGCCTCTTGCAATTGAGATTTTTCTTCCTATCGCTTTTTACCAATTTTTTGAAAAATGGTTGAAGTTTAATAAATGTTTGCTCATTCTTTTGTGGAAAACATTCTCTACAACTCTGCTGTTTTCAATTTTGAAAGTAAATTTTCCTATGACTCAGATCGTTAAAAGAAGATTTAAAAAAAGCCATATTTCTAAAAAATAAATATATTTCAATATTTTTTACTAGTTTCTAAAACAGAACAGCAAAATTGCAGGAAATGTGTTCCTGGAAAAGCTAAGCCTTGATTTATTAAAATTAAACGGTTTATAAAAAAATTTGGAAAAAGCGACAGTAAGAAAAAAATTCAGTCACAAAAACAATTCATAAAATAATTACTTTTCGCAAATCTGAAACTTTATTTATTTATTTCCCATCATACCCCAGCAACCTCTTCACTTCCATCTCCTTCCATCCTTTCACTGCTTTCCCTCAAACCCCTCCTGACCATTCCTTTCCCACCAACATTCTCCATCACTCTCCTCATTCATTATTATTCCCCTCCTTTCATACAATCCCCCACCAATCTCTTCCAAAATTTTTATTAGAGTTTACAAACTTACCACCAAAATTGATGAATACGGCGAAGGCAAGGAGCAGAGTTCCCAGAACGATCTTCATGTTGTCTTGTCAGATTTCGTGAAAGATAACTGATAAATCTGGATCATTTCCACCGGTATATATACCCGAATAATTCACTAGAATGACGAAATATATTCTAATAGGTGTAGCCTACGTGGTTAATTCAATAAAAAATCTTATCAGCCAGAACGACCTATCTAAATAGAAAACTGCGCTTAATAGACCTTGGTCTATATCCTTCTACCAATACCCGAAAAAGATTTGTCTATCAATGTTTGCCTGGTAATCCTGAAAGATATCTGAATTTTAAAGTGAATTCGATTGATTAAAGAAAAGAAGTTTTAACAATCTATATCTGTTAGAATTACTTTAATTGAATTGGATTCACTGAAAAACAGTTAAGAGCAGAATTACCAAGCTATGAAATCAAAATTTTTACAAACCTGTCGACCTTTTAACCCGAAAGGATGAATTTTCCATCAAGAGAGATGATTTTGCAACCTAATAGTTGAATTAAAAAAGAAATTGATTTTAGACGAAGCAGTTGTATTTAAATCCAAATAGTTGAACTTCTAACCAAATAGTTGAATTTTCGATGAAGAAAAAATTAATTCTTCACCACAAGAACGAACTTTCTATCGAAAAAATTTTTTTTTTTCCAAAAGTTAAATTGTTAACAAAATAAATAAATTTCTTTGAACTAAAAAGACGATTCTTCAATCAAACAGTTTAACTCTCAACCAGGAAAGATTTTTCAGTCAAGGAAGAAATAAAATTTCAACCAAATTGTTGAATTTTCAACTAAAAGAATGAATATTCAACAACAACAAAATTAATTTTTTAATAAGAAGTTGAATTTTCGAAAAAATACTTGAATTTTCACTCAAAAACCCTTCATTCCTACAAAAAATATAATAGTTGATATTTCTAGCAAGAAAAGATTTTAATTTAAAATCAAAATCAGTCGAATTTAATTATAAAGATAAATTCTTAACAGAAAGACGATTTTGCAGCAGAATGGTTTAATCCTCAACAAACAAACAAAAAAATACCAAAGAAAAAAATGCCAAACAAACAATTGCATTTACAACAGTAAAAATATATATTGGATTTTCAATACAATAGATGAATTTTCCACCCAAAATACGAATTTACAACAAAGCAGTTGAATTTTCGACCGAAAAAGTTCATCTTCAACAGAGAAAAACTTGGTTACCATAAACGATGAATTTTCTACCAACAGCTAAATTCTCTACCAGTTGAATTACACGTGAAAAAAGGATTTTTAACAAAATAGTTGAATCCCTAACCAATCAAATTCATTTTCATTCAATAAAAGTGAATTTTAAACTAAAGGGTTGAATTTTTAACTAAAAAAGATTTTTTGAACTAAAAAAGATTTTTTGAACTAAAAATAGAATCATCAAATTTTTAGTTTAGGAAAATAATTTTTATAAGGAAAAACGTATTTTCAACCAGATGAGTTCACCAAAAAAAGACGATTTTTGAACCAAATACTTGAATTCTGAACCAAAAAGATGAATTTTGAACAAACAAGATTACTTTTTGAAGAGGTCTAATTGTTGACTTTTCTTACATCTGTCGACATTTGCGGAAAAAAGTAAAGCCTTTCGTTTGAACTAGTCTAATCTACAATTCATTAGACATGACAATTATAAAAGTTTTAGTACAAGAACATTTTTTTGATTGATTTATAATGTTTTAGTTCACAGCAAATATAACAAATTTCATCATTTTATCTATATTCAATGAAATTATGTAGAACATTTATATTAAATATTTTCCAGATATTTTATTTAAATATTATTTCAGTTTCCCAAATTATTTTCACGTAAATTGTTTTCGAAATATCTTATGTTCTCATGTCTATCATATGCGAGTCACATCAAAATTAGATTCAGTCATTTGCAGTCTTAAAAAATCAATCTTCGTGTAAAAATGTCTCATGACCATTATGAATGCAATATTTATTCTTGCTGAAAGTGCTGAACTGCTAAATAAGTTATGAAATAAAAATTATGTAAGTTAGAAAAAATACCGTTAGAGAAAGGATTCTATGTGCGTTATTTAGTTTTTTTAGAAATCCATAAACAACCACAAACTATTTTCTACCAAAAATGATGAAGTTTCAATTTAGAAAAATTAATTTTCAACTAAACATTTGCATTAACAACTAATCAGTTCAAATTTTGAGCAGAAGGAACGATTTTTCAATGAAATAGTTGAACTTTAAAAAAAATCGATAAATCTTCTAGCCAAACAAACGATATTTTTCGAAGACAGTTGAATTTTCAATACGAAATTTAAGAAAAGACTTGATTGGCCAATCAAGTTTGAACAGTCCCCACCATGGGGCGCTCCGGCCAATCACAGGCATCGTAGAGAATACATATTAGAACAACATAACCTAAACTTTAGTTTCAGGTCAGCCCTGAAGCAGTGAACTGCAATGTTCACGAAACGTCTGCAAGATTTGTAGTTTGCGCAAGATTGAACCCCGAAAAAGCTTTAAATTTTCAGTTTATCACAATGAATCATCGCGAAAGCATTAAATCTATTATTAAAGAACTCTAAGGGGAGAGTTTTCTTACTAAAACTAACACTTTTAGTAAGCACAAGTCTTATCAAGCTAAGCTACTAACATCTTTAGCTTTCTGAAAACGGTGTCAGGACAACAGCATCGTCCCAAAATTCTTCCAGTTGAAAAACCATTTGGAAACATCTCAATCCAAATCAATTCTACATCAAACAAGTTTGCTTCTCTTGAAAAAAAACAATACAACATACCAAATTTGCCTTGCACACCACCTTCAAAAAACTATCAAAACTTCACCTTTTCGTGTCAAACACTCTCAGATTTGACATTTACTTCCAGTAAGGCACGCACCATTAACTAACACACTAAAAACCATTTCTAATCATCATCTCAGCAATGAAGTGATTTCAGCCCTATCTAAAGGACATAATTTTGCAGTAGCGCCCTCCAAAATCCCGAAAGAAAAAAGCATCAGTAATTTGGAATCCACAATATATATGCTTCCACCCGAAAAAGCAAATGACATACGACTCAGGACGGCCACATCTTACGCCAAGCCCAACTTCCCTCCGCAAAGCTAACAAAACAAGAAAAAACGGCAATTAGTGAACTCAATCAGAATGAAGAGATCATAATATTACCCGCAGACAAAGGCAACACAACGGTAATAATGAACGAACAAGACTACAACAACAAAATCATGGACCTCCCAACCGACGATACACATAAAAAACTCAAAAAAGACCCAACAAAAACATTAGTCAGCAAAACAAAAACCCTTCTAAATGTCTCAAAACTTGACAGCAAAACAATATCTATGTAAATTAAAACCTGCTGATTCCATCTCTCCAAAACTTTACGGACTCCCAAAAATCCACAAAAACGACATCCCACTCAGACCGATCGACAGCGCAATAAACTCACCAGCTTACAATCTAGTGAGTTTCGACGTAGTATCTCTCTATGATCTCTTTACGAAAGTACCAATCTCTGATACAATCGATATTATTAAATCCTTTGCAAACTTCCCCTCCAGTCACACATTTTTGATAGAACACTGTCTCACTAATACCTACTTCTCTTTCAAAACCAATTCAACGAACAAACCTCAGGAGCAGCAGTAGGATCTCCAATCTCACCTGTCATAAGCAACATCTTTATGGAATATCTAGAAACTAAAACCTTTAACAAATCCAATGTAACATTATCAATCTATCTAACCGGGGATCGATTTTGAGTTTATCAATATTCTCAATTTAATTATAACTGGAGTTGGATGACTTTACTCAGAGATCTTAATTTTACTAAAAATTATAATAATTTTTATTAATGGTAATGTTGCATTTTAAACTTATCTCAATGATATTTATTTTCATAGAGACATTCGTTCAATTTGCGTTTATTTTTTCCTGTCCAGTAAATTGCAACCAACGATATGAGTTGATTCCAATACTGATAGGATATTAAAAATTGCCCTTACCATTTCATAACTAAACTTGATGATTAAATAAACAACAATTGAGTAAGATTGTTTCTTAAAATGAAAATTCCCACTGAAATTTAAATCGTTAATTGACGATAAAAGTGAAATAAAATAGAGTAAATGATTTTATCATGAATTGGATTCTCTTTTCTTTCCTTCTTTCAGAGACTGAGATACCAAAACATTGTTCGGACAACGAGGTGTTTATTGTTAGATAAAGTGCAATGTCGTTACGAATTCCATTCTGGCTCTATTCTTTTTGAAAAACTAAGATAAAAAAAATGCCCATTCAAATTTCGGTAGCTGGTGCAACCATGCACAACGTGGTTTTTATCGTGAAATAAAGTGCATTGTCGTTACAATAAATGTTGCAAGCACTACCTTATTATTTATTTCATTCCCCACACTAAATGCAAACATGCAGAACGAGGTATCCACAAAAACATGGAGTGCAACGTTGTTAAAAACATGCATAAACCAATTTATGAAAAAATATAAAAATAAATTGCCACAAACTCACTTCTACTATTCTAATTCAAGCAGAGTTAGGATAGTATCCTAGAAGTGTTGTTCAAAATTGATGAAGAAGAATCGCGACTAGTACAACAATTACACAAATAAACAAATTGATAGCGCAATAAGAAAATACATTAAAAAAAACAAGTCAACAAAACCTACTAAAGAAAGAGAGAGAAAAAGGACCACCATCCTACCCTATATTCAAGGTAACACCGAGTAAATAGGAAGAATTCTGAACAAACACAACATCGAAACCATATTTAAACCACCTGCGGAAATAGGGGAAATTCTGAACAACCCTAAAGATAAAAAGGCACCTCTCGGTAATCCGGGAGTACACAAAATCCCTTGTTCTTGTGACAAAGTCTATATTGGAGAAATTGGCAGGGCGGTGATCCAACGTGTAAAGGAACATGAAAGTAAAATCAGGCTAAAATATTTCACGCAAACAGCACTAGCTGAACATCATATCGAAACAGGACATAGCATTTTATTTGACAAAACGACCTTCATCGCAGAAACGTACAATATTTTTCCAAGAAAACATACAGAAGCAATCGAAATCTTAAAACACCCTAATAACATCAATATGGACAATGGATAAAATACCAACCCGATTTGGATTTCCGTCTTCCCGGGTTTTTAAAAAAAGACTTGATTGGCCAATCAAGTTCGATCAGTCTCCACCATGGGGCGGGATAAAGTCGCATTTTTACGCATCGAAACAAAACAAGATTCAATGGAGTTCACATGGTAACCGTGTCCCATGTGGTGGGTAGATCTTAACACGTGGAGTTAATTTTCGTTGCAGCTAAAGATTACTCTGAAATCGCTGTAAAGATTACATTCTATTTTTTCTGTGAGAGAATACATATAAGAACAGCATAAACTGAAACATTAGATTCAGGTCAGCCCTGAACAAGTGAACTGCAATGTTCACGAAACGTCGGCAAGTTTCGTAGTTTGCATGCGATTGAAACCTGAAGGAGCTTTATATTTCAAATTCATTATAATGAATCATGGTGAAAGCATTAAATCTATCATTTGCAATAGGAGAGTTAATTTTCAGCCAAGAAAGATGAAATTCTAACCAAATAGTTGAGTTTCCGGTTGGAAAAAGATGAATTTAACAACATATATTCGATCAAAATATGTAGAAAATGCATGTTAAACAATTTCCAGATATCTTCTTTAAATATTCTTTTACTTTTTCAAATGCTTTTCACCTAATTACTGGCTTTGAAATATCTTATCTTCTAATGTGTACTGTATGTAAGCCACGTCGAAATTATATTGCGGCATTTATAGACTAAAAAATAAATGTTAGTTTTACTTTGGCTTACCTTATAAAATTTCTTGTCACCTTTACTGATGCAATATTTGTTCTCGCTGATAGTGCTGAACGGCTGAATGAGTTATAGAATCAAAATTATGGAAATAAAAAAAGTACCGAAGGAAAACAAATTTTATTGGTTTTATTCCGATTTTTTTTGCTATTTATAAACTACCAAAAAAGACTTTCTACTAGAACAGATGAATTTTGACAGAAAATAATAATTTTCAAACAACCACTTGCATTGACTACTAATCAGTTCAACTTTGAGCAAAAGAAACGATTTCTCAATGAAATAGTTGAACTTTCAACCAAAATTGTTGATCCAAATAGTTGATTTGTAAAGCCGAAAAATGACCAAGAGTGACCCAAAAATCAAGGGGTTTTTCCGCCATTTTCCGTCCAAAGATTCTGAAGTAAAATGTACGTCAAATAACACCTTATCATGAGACATACATGGAAACATTTTTTTTTAGATTGGACAGCTCATTAATTTTTCAGCAGCTCATGGCGTATTATGAAGGATACACCTTGATGATTTTTTCTAACGACATCACGTAGAATTTATGAGTCTGTCTGGATTTCTATCACCATTAAGTATCTAATCGGTCATTACTGACTTTTCAATAGTCATTTAAATAAAGAATAAATAAATAATAGATAATAAATACTAAGCAATTGACTGAAGTAAATATATTAAATTAAAACATATAAGGGGCAAAATGAAATGCATTGTTTTTCCTTCCAAAGCGGAAGATAAACAATACATCACAGAAACATTTAGAAGTGTTTGACAAACCTAAAGAACATTCGAATGCTAATTCTACTTGATTCTGCCAAATTCGACCGTTACAATGGGGGAGTTTTTCGGCATCTGACATATAATTCAATTGAAAATTCTTGAGACTAAACATGGGCGATTTTTAGGGTCACTCTTTGAGTGATATTCATCACGAAAGATGAATTTTCAATCCAATAGAATTCATTTTCAAAAAGTAGTTTAATTTTCCATGAAAGAATGAAATTTCCCAAAAAAATAGTTGATTTAAATAGTTGATTTGTCAAGCCAAAAAACCATTTTTCTAGAAAACAGTTGAATTTTCAACCCAAATAGTTCAATATTCAACACAAAATATGAATTTTCAATCCAAAAGAACGAGTTCTTAACAAAATAATTAAATTTACAATAAAATAGTAGAATTTGTAGCCACATATCGATTTTTTACCCTAGAAAGATAAATCGATAAATTTTCAATTAAAAATGGAATAACTAAATTCTCAGTTTGAAAAAATCATTTTTCAACTAAAACAGAAACGAAATTTTAACCAAATAGTTTAATTCTCAACAAAATAATTATATTTTCCATAGAATAGTTGAAATTTTAGATTTTTATGAAAACATGTTGAATAACATGCAATATAAAAAACGAATGTTCAACAAAACAGCTGAATTTTTCACCGAGAAAGGTGATTTTTATTTGAAAATTTTAATTTTCCATTTTTGATTGTCGTTAAAAATTTTTCTTTTTTATTGAATTCAGTTGGTTGAAAATTCTTTTTTTTTCATGAAAATTAGTTTTGTAAACTGCAATTTTGACGATTCATCTATATGGTTGAGTATTTGACTTTTTGGCTTAAAAATTTAACTACATACTCTATTCAAATTTCATCTAGTTTCTTAAGGTTGGAAGTTGAACTACTTAGTTCAAAATTTTATTTGTTGGTTGACGAATCGTCTTTAATTTAAAAATTAAACTATTTTGTACAAAAATCGATTTTTGTTCGTTGAAAAATGATTTTTTTCAATTGAAAATGTAACTATTTCATTTCTGGTTGAAAATTGAGTTTATGAGTTCAAAACTCGCTTTTTTTGTGGTAAAGTAATGTCCCTGGCTGAAAATTCATCTATTTTCTGAAAAATTTGTCTTTTTAGGTTGAATTGAACTGTTTTTGATTTAAAATTAACACCTTTTTTGACTGAACATAAAAATTACTTGGTTAAAAGTTTAAGTTTAAATTTAAACTTGTCCATAAAAATGAAGCAATGTGGTTGAAAATGACATTTTTGTTGAAAATTCATCTTTTTTCTTATAAATTTAATAATTTAGTTAAAAATACATATTTTTTTATTGGAAATTCAACTAATTAGTTGAAAGATTCAACTTTACGGGTTGAAAATTCCACTGTCTTCAGAAAATAAGCCTTTTTGCTTGAAAACTGAACTATTTCGTTAAAAGTTAAACTAATTTCTCCAAAATTAGCTATTTTTGCTTGAAAGTTTAACTATTTGATTGTTAATGCGACTGTTTGGTTGAAAATAATTTATTTTAGTTGAAAATTAATTTGTTTTTGTTGAAAATTCATCTTTTTGAGTTGAAAATTCAACTGTTTTGTTGATAATACAATATATTTTGATTTCAAATCATAGGAATCTAAAGTGTTTCATATTAAATTAAATATGCGGTATTTACAGAAGCAATCCAGAACTGGTAAAATCATTTAGATTAATAATAATTAAACTGGTCCCGAGAAACTAAAATAAAAACAGTGCATACAGTATTTATAGGATGAAAGTTGAAGAGAGTTCTAAAATGTTAAAATTTGTCAACGAAACAAAAAAACAGTGTAAAAAGTATTCAGTAAATTACCTTGTTCATCTCACTCCTTGGCCCAAACGTGATCCAAAAGACAGGGCAGGAGAATAAATACTGTTGCTAAATTTCCCATTTCACATCGCGGAAAAAGACATACATAACCACACTTCTCGACCTTCGAACACATACTCCAAATTTTGTGGCTCGAACAAATTCATAAATTGAACAGATTGATCAATATTGAGTTCCGGATCACTTACATTACCATCTAAAATCATTTCATCTACATTTTCTGAGAAAAGACAGTTTAATTGATGGTTAATTTATCAGATGTTAGTTTTCAATGAGCCGCAGAGCGTTTCGAGGTATACTGGCTAGTGCTCGATGCCTCCGAACAAGTGGCGTACTCGTCTTAGGCATTTTCAATAATAGACAGGATATTACAAACGAGTAATATTCGAAATTCACTGCACTGTCAAAAAACAATACCCAGCACTAATTCTGTGAGCGTATGGAGATGGTGTTTCAGTAGGAAATCGGTCTGGCCCGACCGATTACATAATATTGTACTGGGAAAAATTTAATGAAGAAACTAAAATTGTAGACGTTAAGCATTCTTGAAAGGAAGATACTGCACATGAAATATGAGAGTTTTTAAGGTTATGTTGAAAATCTGACGTTTTAAACTGCGCATGTACCAAAAAAGCGCGGTACTATTTAAAATGATATAATATACACTTGTCATTCAATTGAATTTATTTTCACTACAGTTCTAAATGATACCAACTTTTACTTTAGCAGCAACATCACGGAACCCTCAGTTTTTTCTGTGCACGGAGAAAAATGGAAGGTCATTTTAGCCATGCGGATGTGCAGACAGACTATATTGCACGGTCAACTATAGGACAGCCCTTGAAGATGGCGAAAGCGACTATCTCTAGAAGGTTAAAACAAGAGGTTCAAATCGATCATCTCACAGTGTCGACTTGGTCATCTAGGACGGTCGACTCAAGCGTCATAGAAAGTCGAACCGATCATGAGAGATGGCGGAACTGATCATTATAAAGGGTCGAATCGCTCATCATAAAAGGTAGATTTGGTCATATCAGATAGTCGACTTGATCTCCTCGCACAGTCGACCTGGCCATCTCAGGGGGTCGATTTGATTATCCTACATTATCTATATTTGTTGTCCTTTTCCTACTTATTCCATTCTCGCTCTCTCATAAGAGACTAGAAATTATAAAATTAAGTGAAACCTATAAAACCTGAAAATTTATATGAAATACATGAATTCTGAAAGTATTTTTTATTCTTTGCGGAGTGTGAGGTGTATGAGACATAATTTGATATGCAAAAACAGTGCACATTCACAATATATTTTTGGAGCACGAAAGGCTAAGGACACGGCACGTTGTGACACTGAATTATGTAAGATTTCAAACATTGATGTGAATTCAGAAACCAATATAGTTACTTCCTGCATGCTGAAATTTTTTGCATTTTTTCAGTTTGAAACCACACAATGACAACAAATTGATAGCTGAACGTCCAGTTACGCCCTTATTCTAAATCCCTTGGAATCATCAAATTTGACGTTGAAAATTCAAAAGAATAAACTTAATTCACTTCCAATCATATGGTCTCTTATGCACTTCACTCTCCACGCATATTCGAAATATCAAAAAGCAGTTTAAACTTGTTAAAAATATGTTCAAGTTCAATAAACAACAAATGTGATGCTGAGCGGCTCAATGACATTCACTCACTCCGAAATTGCTCTGAACCATGGTGCTCCCAACTCTCGTATCCATTCACACTGCATCCATCGCGTCGACAACTGGATGGGTTGGGGTTGGCGCGCTTATTTGAAATGATTAAATGTGAAAAGCAATTTTAAACAGCAAGTAATAAGAGTAAAGCTATTAAAAATAATACTTTGCTTACAAGAAGGACTTGTAAAGTAAAATTTAAATTATTTATTAGATTTTTTCCTTAAAAATAAATGATAGATTTTAAATTTTAAAGGAAGGAATATATTTTTCACCTTAAATATGAATTTACAATAATTGCTAATATTCTTATGCACTTTAAATTTATTATTTGTTGTGGACATTTGACTTACACATTTATTCACAAAAAAAAAAAAAACACGCCAACGGTAACTAATCAGATTGGCCATCCGCGATGGGTCATTTGCTCTTCCGTGGATGGTCGAAATGAGTGAAAACAAGATGATCGTATTGACCATGCCGAAAGGATACTTCGATTATCCCTGATAGTGAGACTGACCTTATTACAACACTCAGACTGGCCATAAAATAAGAGTCTCTCTGACTATGTCCAAAAAATTCTGAAAGGCTCTCTAGACCATCTAGAAGAATGGACTGGCTCTCTAAATTTTGACCCTCTAACTTTGACCATCCATTTTTCTCCGTGTGATGTTTTCTCGAACTTATTCCATATATTTTTCTTTGAAGTTTTTTTTAATGATCAGGGTTGATTTTTTATAATAATTTTTGAGTGTCTTGGTGTGCCCAAAATAGCCCGAAATTCAGATATGCTTACATTCAGGCTGGGTGCGTAAGTTATTTTAAGGGTAATTTTTGGGAGACCGGTGCAGTTTATCGAAAATAAATTTTTGCAGTATTGGAGTGCCCAAAAAAGCCCAAAATTCTGGGGCGGTTATTTTTTAATTTTGCTAGCGGAAAGCACTTCATTTGAAACTGCAAACAATACTCCCTTCATCACTGTGGATTAAAAACTTTTCATTTTGTTGGTCATCACTTAGCAAAATGTTATGACCTCCATATCTTGGGCAATTTTCAATAAATTAGGAAATTTTCTATGGCGCATATGAGCGCATTTGAAACCCCATATGGAAGTACCTTCATCCCTGTGTATTGAAACTTTTTATTTTGTTGGTCATCACATGGTCATCACTTTGTGACGTGGTGAAACCTTCGTATCGTGGACAGTTTTTAAAGTTTGCAAATAATTTTTGTGGCATATATGAGCGCATTTGAAGTCGAATGACTTCATATCCGTAATTCTAAATTTCATATCACTGTCGAAGATTTAATACCTGCGACACACTGCCCCCCCCCCACAAATTCTATCTTCGTTAATTAGCTAGCGTGAAATTGTTTAGTGGTTGCGCATTTGAGCGCATTAGAAGTTATGACGAATAGCTATGACGAATTTGAACACATGCTATTATTTTTGAAAAATCGTTCCAGCCCCCCCCCCCCGTTTAATCGCTGATAACTCGTTTATCACTGTGGCGCAAAATTTTTTCTTGATGACGCATACCAGCGCATTTGGAGATCTTCAGGGTCATGCAATTCAGTGGGCTATAGAATACACGAAAATTAAGAGTGGGGGGGGGGGG
>CAKNYM010046984.1:113625-147299 GCA_932195095.1 Andricus curvator | reverse complement strand
TACTTCTGTACTCAGCATTTCATTGGTCAATCCCCCGCTCCGACTCGAAAATTGATATCGGCAACGTCAATTATAAACGGTACACCATTTTCGTTTAGAGCGGTCAAGAACCAATCTCGAGAATACCGAAATCGCTCGAAACATTTTAGTGCACCAAACAACCGCTCTAAAATTTTAGCATGCTAAAAATATTAGAGTGGTCTCGAGAATAGCACCCCAGGGGTGGGACTCCGATGCCTTAAATCGAACGGACCCTCCTACCATATACGATAGAAAGAGAGTTTTCGAAACGATCGTTTCAACTTTGACTGCACCTCGTTGTCTATCTCACATGGTAGAAAGAGAGGTCCGTTCGATTTAAGGCATCGGAGTCCCACCCCAGCCGACGACCCGAAAGATTTCGCCGAGAAGGACATCTATTGGCTATCGGAGTAAGTGAGAGAGCAATAATCTCTTTCTCTTTTGCTCATCCACACAAATTTGTTACCCGCAAAGTTCCTAGAGGCAGTACCTGCGCAGTGATGCCAATGTTGGCGCCTTTTGCTACTGCGCTTGCGTTCGGGCCGTGCACTGGTTGGCCGCAGTTGGCGCGCAATTCAAAATTGGAATTTAAACAATTCTTGTAATTTAAATAAATAATTATTGAAAAATGCACAAGAATGTATATAAATTGTACAACTTCTGATTTTTGACTTCTGAAATTAAATGTTTTGTGAAATATAAGTTACTCTTTGGAAGTCAAAGAAAATAAACTGTTATTTAAGAAATATATGTGTTATACATTTTTTTTTGGTCTAAAATCAAAAGTTGTACAATTTATATATATTCTTATGCATTTTTCAATAATTATTCATTTAAATCACAAGAATTGTTTTTAATTCCAATTTTAAATTGCGCGCCAACTGCGGCCAATCAGTGCGGGGCCCAAACGCAAGCGCAGTAGCCAACATTGGCATCACTGTACCTGCGGTGCACCGCATCTATGCTTATAAATATCTTTGCATAAAGTCCGCAGATGTGCAAACTCAGCTTTATAATATAACCTCGAAAAGGTTTCGCTTCATTCGCCGTCGCCGAACCACTTTTTCGTAAGTGATCCTAAGCATCGTTATAAATTTATTCAGACAGTGAATAGTGGTGGCCTGTACTATTTTACAGCATCGTTTGGAAATTGCATACGAAGGAAGACTTCGCACGTATAACTTTAATTTGCTCGAAGTACGGAATAATTTTCTCTCAGGTTTGTTGAAAATCCTTTAAGCATATTTGAAAACATCATCACCGGTCGGGTATGCCGACTTTTGTTTATGCTGTATTTGTACAATTACTGTGTCAAAATAACAAACCATTCAAAATTTTGAAATTTGTATTCATCTCCCCGAAAAATTGTACAGTTTGATAGGTATAATGTTTTTATTACAGACGAACTCCAAACGAACATCTACAGCCCTATGGTCCACATAATTATTTAAAGTTAAATATTGTTTTCTAATAAAAAGGACCGAATTTATTTTGTTACAGCACTTTATGAGCAGTTTGCTTCCTTATTAAGCAAATATATGATTTGCTTCCAGAAAGAGTCAGCATTTATGTGACGATTAAATAATTTTATTTAAATTCTGCTGACTAGTATTACGGAATTTTTCGTAAAACTAACCGGTCAATTATAACACTAGGGCTAGTGTTACGGAAATCACCGTAACATTAGCCCTGAACGAGCTGGAAAAGGGGATAAGTCTTACGGAAAATTCCGTAACGATAGACAGTTCGTTAAATTAATGATTTCTTCAAATATTATATATTACTAAGGCTGCGACTATATGTCTGTCTAGACCGATCAATTTGTTCAAGAAAATTCGCTCGGCTACAGCAGATTGCCAGTAGCCGAATGAATTTATTCCAGAAAATCCATCCGTCTACAGCAGACTGCCAGTAGCCGGATGAATTTACTCCAGAAAATTCGTCCGGCTACAGTAGAGTGCCAGTAGCCTGTTTAATTTACTCGAAGAAATTGGTCCGGCTACTAATATAATATAAATGGTGAAGATTTTTATTATTATTATGACAATAATTTATATATTATATTTGTAAATGGGTACGTACCGGAGTGGTATTGTATTTGGCGGCTTTATATTTTGAAAAATGTAAATATTGTGCTGAAATTTTGGAAAGTGATTCAAAATATATTAGGGCAGATCTGTCTGGCTCATTTGGGTTTTTATTTTGTTTAAATAGTGCCGTTTTATTAATTTTTAACTTGGAATGTAACTGTGAACAGGCTTTGGTTCCCAGACTAAAATCTAATTACTATAATTGCACTATTTAAAGAACATAAAAACTCACATGGGCCAGACACTTTGAATCGGTTTCCAAAATTTAAGCACAATATTTACATTTTGTAAATTATAAACCCGCCGAATGTGATACAATATAATAAGTCACATGCCAGACTGATGCATACCTTCAATATGAAGTATTCAAATAAGGAAAAAGCAGTATAAGAAATGAAGTAATAGAATATTAATATTGGAAAAAATAAATTATCATCCCCAACAATTTTTCGAATAATAATGGCAATACTTCCGCATAATGTTTTTTCTTTCGGGCATGTATTTTTTTCAGTTGTAAGTTTATAATATAAATCACACAGGCCCCGACTCAACTAGAATGATTTTAAAACAAAATCTGCCCGCCGCGTAGGTAAATTCTCATCGCGCGGTTCGCTTCGCTCGCAAGTTTGAGCACGCCTGTTGGATCTCGCGCTTCGTAGTCCAGACGCCAACCCCATTTCCGTCGGATCGACGAGGTGCATTCGATTTTTTTTATTCTTATGTGCAATGATCTCCAGTTTCCACAACTGTGTAGTAGAACTCTGGCAAATTTGCCGTTCTCGAGATAATCGCAATTAATTATTTTTTTATAAACGTTACATTAAACATTTACAATTTGAAATTTTTGAAATTTTTTTTTCTTCCCGTTAAATAAGGTCATGAGAACTAATAGTAGTTCGGGTATTTTTTCGCTACGACGAATATTTATTGCACAAAGTCAATTAATGTGTGAAATAAGTGACAACAAACCCTTTTATCAATAACCAAAATAGTATTTTATGAATGAAAAAAAGTAACACTCTTTTGCAAGTACCAACTGAAATACACATTTTTGTAACGAACACTGTTCCTCTAAAGTTAATAATTTGCAAGATAACAGAGCTTTTGTTATAAGTCATTTTATCGCGTTACAACCAATAGTCATTTTTCATTGAGCGAATTAGTGTTAGAGGAAAAATTCCTGCAAAAAACTATACTTGCCTCCTTGATAAATACAAGTATATCTGAAATGATCAATAAATTGTTTAATTTTATGCAAATTGGGATGATAGTTTAATTTGCTCGCTTTGAATTGATGTAACTCTTTCGGAAAAAGTAATGAAGGTGTGAAAATTGGTGTACTTATTCTTTGAAGGTGTACTAAAATGATGATGTGGCCCAAAATTGCGAAATTCAAATATGGACCTGTAAAATTGTTTAAATTTTGAGCACCCATCTCTGATTCTGCGTTTGATAGAAAAACGGGGAAAAATTTAGGAAATTACTATCTACGAATTCAGTCACACCAGTAAAATTGTTGTTCTGTTATTCGTTGAAGAGTTATTACTATCTATTTTATTTAAAGGGCGACAATAGACCTGAAACTGATACTCAAGGGCGTAGATACGGTGCAAAGGTTAGGGGCAGACTGAAGCTGTATACCCATAACCCTTGCATAGTGTCTGTGGCGTGCCTGCCATTTGCGCGCTGACCGCCCGCTGCCAAGTTTACTGCATCACTAATAGGTCTATTGTTATCCTCCACAAAAAAAAAGAGTTTTCTTCACCCCCTAGCCGAAAGTATGTACCCGGCCGCATTTCTGTCCGGGAACAGTGGCTTTTGCGGCCTGCTAGAGTTAACACTATCTCTGATTGGCTGCGAGATTTTTGTGGCTCGCTGACGTAGCAACCTGACATAGCAACGCTCAGTATTGTGTTATTGTGTACTTAGCCTCTGAAAAATATTTATCTTGACAGGTGAATGGAAAATAGAGACCGTCGGTGTGTTCAACTTCAAAACTGATCGATTAGCGTCGTTGCAATTTTTGTGCATAAAAAGACGACACAAGTCCTCAAAAAAGGTTCTTCTTCGTCTGGCGGACGAGGTAGAAGTATTATGAAAAAATATGTGTTTTTGATACCCGCCCGGACCAGCAAAACCTCGGCTCCGCCTCGGCTTTGCAAAAGTCGGGCGGGCGACCGAATCCCATGCATCCGCTCAGCTGACCCGAGAGCAGCAGCGGAGCTACACGAGGTGGCGCGCGTGCTGATGCAGGCCACAAAAGAAAAAGCATCCGAGCTAGCAGCCGACAACGCATTTTATTAATTAACATTAATCATTAAACGTACTTTCGGCTGGGGATTAAGAAAAATAGTATACGACACGCAGCCAGAAATATTCGATGCCCTGGTGTGCGCGATATGAGGCCTCGGCTTCGCCTCAGCCTTCATATCACACACGCCCGGAAATCCAACTTTCTGGCCTTGGGTCGTAATATACTATTAATAACTCGTCAACGAATAAAAGAACAATAAATTAATTGGTATGACTGAATTCGTAGTAATTTCCGAAATTTTTCAGATTTTTTTCCGTCTTTCTATCAAACGCGGAAGCAGAGATGGGCGCTCAAAATTTAAACAATTATACAGGTCCATATATTTAAATTTTGCAATTTTGGGCCACATCATCGTTTTAGTACAACTTTAAAGAATAACTATACCAATTTTGTCACCTTTATTACTCATTGTACTTTTCCCACATTTTGCATAGGACTTTTAAAATTAATGGTTTAACGAACACATTCTCATCACGTGTCTCTTGAGGAAAAAGGTCAAAAGCAAATTTTTAGATCTCATTCAGGCAAACAATTCTATTAAACATTTTATTGTATCTTGTATTTTTTTCAAAAAATTTAATTTGTTTGTAATTTCATTTTTCAAGGTTAAAACAAAAACTATGCGTCTGATCAAAAAATAATTTATAACAAATTTGTTGATCTTTTTTTTTGCTGAACAACTTTTGCCTATTCATTTTTTTTCGTATCTTGTGCCGTTTTTCTAAAACTTAATTTTTTTTTAAATGTTACTTTTTACGTTTAAAACAAAAACTACGCGTGCTATCCAAAAAAGGACTTATAGCATATTGGTAGATCTCTTTTAAGTGAGCAATTTTTGTCTGTACATTTTTTTTTCTTATCTTGTGTTTGATTTTCAAAAATTTAATTTCTTCAATTTTTAATGTTATTTCTTATGATTAAAATGAAAACTACGCGTCCTATCAACAAATAATTAACAATACATTTGTAGATCTTTTTTGGTGAACAATTTTTGTTACTTCATTTTTTTTCGTATCTTGCATAGTTTGACCGCAAAATGGAATTTTGCATTTTTAATAACATTCTTCATGATTAAAACGAACAAAATGGCCACAAGAAAATTTGTTCGTCTTTTTGTGATAAACAGTTTTGCTTCTTAACATTTTTTTTTATATCTGGTATAGTTTTCCTGGAAAATGGAATTAAAAAAATATATATTTTCGATGGATAAAACTAGAACCGTTGGTCAAAAATGGCTGGCTAACGAACTCGTCCTTACTTTTTATACTTTAAAACACTGTGCCAAATCTCAATCCAATCTGATCATTTTTCAAAATGTATCGTGCCAAAATGTATCGTGGCTTATTGTTATTCAGCAAACGGCCAGAACTAAAGTATATTTCGATAGGAGAGGCCAAACGGGCGTTTTGGTCACTGCGAGTGTGAAGACGCCTCGGGTTCACGCGGCCCCTTCACATGAGCAGTGACCATATCGCCAGTGATATAGAATATTATGCAAAACCCGAGATATGTAGACTTGAAGAAATGTGGGCAAAAAAATATATCCCAAAATGTTTATCTTTCCGGAAAATAAAAGAAAACATAACTCGTCACAAACATTTCTTTATTTATACAAACTTTCAAACAGATTATGAAATGTATCTTTTGCCTTATATTAATATCTGTAACAGTCTTTTGTTGGTACTATTTAATACTTTAACAATATTATAAGGATTATCCACAACCTAAATAATACGAAAACAAACTCTCGCGAACGGAATAAACTCATTTTTTGCTCATTGCTTTCGCGCATAGTGCGGTATCGGCCATTTTCGATGTATGTAAACGGTGGGCAAACGAGGGTTTTGCCAAAAATATTATACACATAGATGCGGCAAGTGGCGGCGGAGTGGGGATAGAATTATTAGTAGGGTAGGATAAATGTAGACGGCGCTGTCGGCGAAAATCCTAACCCACCCCGCTGTGCCTCTACCCGCTGAAGTATCCATCCCCTCTTAACAGTTTTCGTGAGTAAAATGGGCGAAAGAGGCCTTGTCGCCGAAATAATTTTCAGTAAATAATATAGTTTTCTGAAAGTATTCATGATCACTAGAGCAATTCGAATTCTGTCTCACCCGGCGATCGAGGTCAATAACAATCAATAAACAGATGAATATTTATCATTGTTTAATGAAATTAAATTCCGTTCAGATTCAACTGTAAATAATTATGAATATCTATATGTAGTTAAAAGTTTGTCATAAGGACAACCGCAGGATTTCGTTGGGAGCGGGTGCTAATCTGAAAAATTGCACCCGCTCCCAGCGAAATCGCGGTAAAACTTCAGCTGTAACCACGTCTCACGACCAATTCAATACGACGATCCGGCAAAAGTCTCGTGCACCCTGAGGACACGGAGCGATCCAAGGAGGACCGCCTTCTGTATTTTCCCCGCAAGTGTCTCAGCATTTTGTTGACATACAGGGATGCTTTTCAGGCTATTAACCAGTGAAACCTTGGTACCTCCAAAAGCGCTGATGATTAAGACGATTAGCTTAACAGAATATTCCGGGTATAACCGTCGCAACTCCCTTATAAGATCTTTATACCTCTCTTTCTTTTCTTTCTCCTTGGCTATGACGTTTTTGTCAGCTGGTGCCGAAAATTCGATAACGAACATGGTTCGTTTCTCGAAGTCCAGGAGAACTATGTCAGGCCTCGAGTGCACAACAGAAACAATTGTCGAGAATATGAAGTTCCAGTATATACGGCACTTCTCATTTTCGACAATTGACTCTATTTCTCTAGGAGCGCTTAGCGAAGCGGTATTTGGGCTAATGCCGTAAGAGTGACAGAGATGGTAATAAAGCACTCTTAGTGCCGTATTGTGTCTTTGGATGTAGGTTGTTCCCGCATGAGTTGGACAACTATATAGTATGTGTCCTAGATGCTCGGGGTGTGCATGACACGCTCTGCAGCTATCATCTGGAATATCTTGGCTCAAAATGTGGCGACGGTATGTTAGAGTGGAAATGACACCGTCCTGACATGCCAAAATGAAACCCTCCGTGCCCGACTTCAATCCGGGTGATTTAAGGAAAGCATACGTTAGCTCATACGACATCGACTGATATCCTGTGCTTTCTTAATCCGGGCCTTCAGGAGTGAGTATTCAAGATGGATAAGATTTGATGCATTTTGCTCACCCCTGATATTGAAGTCAAGGCCGAGTGTTTCAGCAGCCTCCTCCGCTGCTTTGTACAGAAACGCCCCTTTGCCCACTTCTTCGTGTTTCCTGACCATTTTAAGAGGAGGGTCTTGTCCATTTAAGACTATATGTGCTGTACCCAGAATAATCCTGTTGTGAAGACATTCAAGATTCAGTATTCCGCGACCATCTATGCGGCGTGAGATCTTGAGATCATCCATGTAAAATACACGAGTGACCTTATGCTTTGGATCTCCATGTTTGCCGCAGAGGTACCCTTCGGAATGGCGAAGTGCGAGAGATAGTGGCAATAACGTGATGCAAAAGAGGAGAGGGCTCATGGTGTCGCCCTGAAACACACCTCTCTGTAAGGTGACACTTTTAGTGATCACACGATGTTTTCCAGACGAGATAGTAAATCTGGTTTTCCAAAGCGGCATTAATCTCTCGATGCACCTCACGATGTGTGGATGAACCTTTAAGCTTTCCAACAGACAGATGATAAGTCTATGGGAGGTTGAACCGAAAGCTTTCCGGTAATCAATCCAGGCCATCGATAGGAATCGCTGATAGGATGCTGCGTCTTTACAAACACATCTATCGATGAGCAGGTTCTCCCGACATCCTGCTACGCCTTTCTTTGAGCCACGTTGTTCATACATATGTCGCCACACAGGTCCAATTGTCCGAACAATCCTATCATTTAGGATACCTGTGAAGATCTTATACAGTGTATTCAGACAAGTTATTGGCCTATAATTCTTAGGGTCAGCTAAGTTGCCCGTCTTCGGCAGGAGCGCTGTGCGCCCTTCCACCAACCACTCCGGAATAGGCTCTTCTGACTTTAGATATGAGGAGAAAATTCGGGCCAGATGCTGGTGGGTTGAAGGAAACTTCTTCCACCAGAAGGTCTTGATATAATCTGTACCCGGAGCAGAATAGTTCTTCATGCCTCTCAATACATTTTTCACCTCCTCGGTAGTGATAGGTGGGCATTCCTCCTCAGCTGTTATGAGGGCGTTGCACAGCTCCTTGAAGCTATTTATGTTCTTTGAGCCTTCTTCAAGTGGATGTTGGACTTCGTAGACTTTTCTCCAAAATGCTTCGACCTCCTCCGGTTTGGGCGGATGGTCGACAGTAACTGGAGGGTCTTGATGTCGAGATGGGTCAGACAAAAACTGTTGATTTTCTCTGACCCACCTCTCTCTCCGCTCTAGAATTCTCCTAGCGTTAGATAGTACTCGTATTCTGTCAACAATATGCTGCCTGATGGTCAGTAGCTTTGACTTGTTGAGTGTATGATGACGGATCCGCAGTTTTCGCGCGAACTGTCGAACCTTGGCAGTGAAAGTCCTGCCAGATGTTATGTAGTCAATCACACACTGAATGCGGGACGCGTACTGTCTTGCCCAGCCTATATTTGTGGTGAGTTGATGTATTCGTCTTTTGGTCTTATGATCAACCGTTGGTTTTGTTTTACGGTTCGCATCTGCCAAAGTTCTCGCTGCATTGTACACACCACAATTGATAGTCCAGAGGTCGGATTCTTCGGAAAAATCTCCACGAAGCTCATCATCCAGTTCAGTCAGATCTTTGGGCTTGGGAGAAACCTGAATGTTGATGTTTCTCCGTGTCTTGAAGCATCGCTCTTCCTCTATTTGATGCCTGTTCGCGGTTGGTCTCAGTGTCGCCTCTCTTTCTCTGTTGCCGGCTTGTTCTGGCTGCGGTTGAGTAGGCGCTCCGCTTACATAACCCCTTTTCCGAAGTTCCTCGGCACGGTTTCGCAGACGTTTATGCGAAAAATGCGAAAGCTCTGTGTGTTTCTTGCACCACAGAGCATGCAGTCGCGCCATGTAACCTTTTCGTTCAGGGGCCATACTGGTATCATAGCACTCCAGCAGGTCGTCCCTGAGTCGAAACGTCCACCCAAAAGTATTGAGATTCCGCCGGTCCATCGAATTGACTCCATCTTGATTGGCTCCCCCAACTCTAGGGTAGTCGGCATTGTTGTCCGACTCATTGTCGGGAGCCCTGCGCGTTCGACTGTTTTGAACCGCACTTACTACAACTATGTTTGTTGTTGTCATTGTTGTTCCCACGAGCAGCTAGGGAAAAGGGTTCGTCCATCCTTGTAGAGCCCCGCATGCAAGGATAAGGTTGTATACTCTGAGAGGTCGCCCGGTATCCCAGAGTCACCGTTTGAGACACCTCACCCAGGTGCCATTCAGCTTTCGGCACGGTTGTTACGCCTCCGCTTAGGAGTTATTCCTTCGGGACCATCCCTGGACAATTGTCCGCGACTGCTTATTAGTTATTATTGTAACCATATTCATCAGACACCCTTGGTACAGGGACCCTCTATCCGCAACCCGAGGACGCGTTCGGTGGCTTTGTCATAGGCCCTTCAGTTCGATTCCCAAGGAACCAAAACCGAAATATACAGGGTGTTTTTTTTAACTTGAGACAACGAAATATTTCAAAAAATACGCATCCTACGGAAAAAATGTCTGGAATAAAAACTTTTTATTTTCGAGGGGGAAAAAAGATTTGCTAAAATTTACCCCACCCCCACCCCCACAGGAGGCAGGGGTGGGGGTAACTTTGTAATTTCAAATGGCAACCCCAATTTTTTATCACAGATTCAGATTCTTCTTTACGAAATACGTAAGTTTTATTCGGAAAATTTGTTTCGATTCGCGATAGATGGCGGCGCAATTGCGAAAAATGAAATTGTTGACACTACTTTTAGCTCTACCCAGGAATAACGACGCGGACGTAGTAGTTGTCTATTCCCTTCGGGGTGCTTAATTTCGGTGAGTCCCCTTGCCTCTCACCATCCGTCGGGGTGCTTGATTTCCGTGAGTCCCCTTGCCTCTCACCACCGGGATGCTTGATTTCGATTAATTATTTTACAATAAGTGCTCAAAATGGTGTCCTCGCACTTCGATGCACTTGTTAATCCGAGCTTTGAAAGATTCCACACAACTGCGAATTGTGTCTGGTGATATTTGTGCACAAGCTGACCTGATTCGCTCGATCATGTTAGCACGAGTTGTGGGCACTTCTTGATACACGCGATTCTTTAGATAACCCCACAAATAGAAATCCGGCGCCGTAAGATCTGGCGATCTGGCAGGCCAATTTACTGGACCTCCTCTACCGATCCATCGTCCATTGAATTCGCGATTGAGTACTTCCCTCGCGATTGCCGCATAATGTGCTGGAGAACCGTCATGTTGAAACCACATGTTGTGTCGCACTTCCAAGCTTAGGTCTTCCAGCAATATTGGAAGTTGATTTTCTAAAAAGTTACGATATTTTTCACCGTTCAAATTTCCATCAATAAAATACGGACCGATAAGTTGATCTCCAATTATTCCACACCAAACGTTCACGGACCATGGACGCTGATGCTCAACTTCACGCAACCAATGTGGATTTTCTACACTCCAATAATGCATGTTGTGCCGATTAACGTTACCATGGTTTGTGAAAGACGACTCGTCTGTGAAGAGTACTAGAAAAAAGAAATTCGGGTTTCCTTGTATCTGCTGAACCGCCCATTGACAAAATGTCACTCGGTTCTGAAAAAGCATTGCCATGAAGTTCTTGATGCAGTAAAATATGATACGGATGATAATTATTACGTTTTAATACCTTCCAAACACTGGATAGAGACATTCCGGAATCGCGGCTTAGTTTTCGAGTACTAACATGAGGGTCATGAGTGACTGCAGCTAAAATTGCAATTTCATTATCAACTCCAGTAACTGTTACTTGACGCTTCCTTTTTTTCGGTTGTACACTTCCGTCAGTGATGAAGTTTCGGACAACCCGGTAAAAAGAAGCGCGTGAAGGAACACTTTCTGGAAAGCGTTGAGCATAAAGCGTGAGAGCATCATTGATATTCCTGCCACTTTCTCCATAAATGAGAATCATTTCAATCTTCTGTTGCTGAGATAGAATTTCCATTGTAAAAGTAATGAAGTAAGGTAATGAGAAAATACAATGACACCCAAACCAACTCAAACGAACGTGACCAACAACAATAACCCAAACGAAAGCAACCAACACACCCAAATCAAATGAACACAATCAACCTTCATAATGAATAAACGTTAAGCACGGACAGACGCGGTTATCGCTCGGCCGGAATGACATCGAGGATTGTAGACAGTGGAGACTCGATGATATGTAATGTCTACATCCAAAATCGACTGTCGTCAACCAACTGCATTCGGGAATGGTTTTCGACAGTTTTATCACTTTTACTGTCCCGTTGCCAAAAGTTCAAGCACCCCGATGGACGGTGAGAGGCAAGGGCACTCACCGAAATTAAGCACCCCGAAGGGAATAGACAACTACTACGTCCGCGTCGTTATTCCTGGGTAGAGCTAAAAGTAGTGTCAACAATTTCATTTTTCGCAATTGCAGCGCCATCTATCCATTGAAAATGTCATTTGAAATTACAACGTTACCCCCACCCCTGCCTCCTGTGGGGATGGGGTAAATTTTAGCAAATCTTTTTTCCCTCTCGAAAATAAAAAGTTTTTATTCCAGACATTTTTTCCGTAGGATGCGTATTTTTTGAGATATTTCGTTGTCTCAAGTTAAAAAAAATATATAAAATATAATATATAATATAATATATAAAATATATATATATATATATTAGAATTTCCGTTTTATGATTTTTGTGTAATATGATCCTTTTATCTATTAATAATAATTACATGATAGACAGAATGTTGTGCATAATATATTTTTCAAAATTGCAGTGTAATTTAACCAATTACAATTTCGGCGTGAATTTCGCTTTTTTGTATAACGTAACATAAACCACAACCGAGTGAATATATTTGTGCGTTTATTACAGAATATGACAGAATAGAAACAAGAAAAGAAAATTAAATTTTTTTGATTCACTTCGACCTGATTCAAAATTCTGTAACTTCAAACGATTTACATAGATGAAATTTTCAATTTATTAACAATGAAATTGTCCTTCAATTTTCAGCACTTGAAATTGATATGATTTGATTGGGAAAGTATTCATTTTAAAAAATTTCATCTATTAAGCCTTTATATTTAAAATGAAACAATTGCAGAATTGTGAAATTGTTCAATTTTCGACACTATTACATTTTTAATTTTAAGCCCTCCAAATTGTGAAGTCCATTTTTTGTTATTTTATTTTTACGCATACCATGTCTAATTTTCAAGGCCCTAAAATTGTACTATTTCAACTAAGAATGCTTTCATGTTGAAACGGGTTGTATTTAAAATGGTTAAATTGTGAACAGTTTGATTTATATGATTGCAATTTTTTGAAACTTCATGTACATTTGAAGGGTTGCAGTACAGAACTAGATAACCAACATTTTTCCGAAAATGGGCTTTTAGAATAAAAAATTCTTAAAAAACTAATACATATTTTGTTAAATGGATTTGTTCGAAGTCTCCTTTTTAATATAGTAAAACAAAAATATTGGTGTTTCAAAACCAGATAGCTGACTCTGTACTTGTCTCCCATCTTCTCCTTTTTTTTTAATTTCCTATCCTCTTACCTTTTTTTAAACCTTTTTCTGAACACATTTCTCTTCCTAAAAGTTTCTCAATACAATAAAATAATAAATGCTTCTTTCTTGGAAAGAAAAAGCTCTTAAATAAAACTATTTTCCATTTTTTTCAGCACCAAAGTATCAATCAAATTCCAACCTAAAATCTTAAATCTTCTTCTTAATCTTCCTCTTAAATCTTTCTTCTCTTTATACATCTTTTAGCACTAAATCTTTATTTTCCCGGAACAGAATAATTTGGTTGGATGAAAGTTTTTTATTCTTATTCAGCTTCCCCATATCTCGCAAGTTTTTATTTTATTTTTTAAATTGAAAAATAGATTTTTAGTCGCAATCCAAATAAGATTTTCAAAACCCATGCAATTTTTGAACGTCCAAATTTTTGAATGATTCACTCAGAATTGGTTAACTTATTCTAATCAAACTCATCTTCTCTCAATTAAGCAACTCTAACATCTCAGAAGCAAGTTTTTATTTTTTGTTTAAACTGAAAATTTCACTTTTTATCGTTATTCGCAACCGAGCCTGTTCCAGTTTTAGGTTCCTGTCACTTTGAGATTGTAAACTTCCACATTCTGTTTCTCGAAGCTGGATATTTCTTTTAATCATACATTTTTAGTCTTAATTCACAAATACAAAACAAGTTTGTCGTATGGTTGCAAATAATTTAATTTTGAAGGCATAGTTTTATCATAGTTTATTGTTTGGGGCCAAAAGCCAGTAGGGCCAGAATTGTTCAATTTTTCAGGCTTCCAATTTGACGCAATTAATAAGGATGTACACTACTTATTTCAAGTTCAAAAATAAGCATAGTTAAAAATGATTTTTAAATTTGAGAAAAATACTCCTATTATCAGGCGAACTTTAGAAAAAAATATTTCAGGATATTTTTTTCTCACTTCATTTTATTCTTTAAGGCCATGTGACGATTGGGTCACGTGACCGGATTCCTACCTTACTGACACTTTATTTATTTGTAAAATTATTTTTACACGAATAGCCACATCGAGTTAAAAATTTGGGATAATATATAAGAAGCACTAAGAAAGGTGGGTCTGGTCCTACATTTTTATAATGACGAAAAAAGTTTTTTTTGTAAATAATTTTTTTTTGCTTTTTTTATGATCATTAAAATTTAGGACCAGACCCACCTTTCTTAGTGCTTCTTATTTATTATCCCAAGGACCCCGCACGAAACATGAGTAAAAGGCCTTTTGGTCAAATTTGCTATAACTTCGGGGAATAATTCTTGATGTGATTCTGATCAAAATTTGTTATGGGCATAACCCCCAATAATCAAGTGTGTTTAGGTATTAGAAGCTCCGGAAGGTAGTAGAGTGTGTTATTCTTGTGCTTGTGGTAACCGATACCTACAAGTATATACTTCTTTACAACTGTAGTGTTATTCTTATGTGATTGGGTATGAACAAGAGAAATCCTGTGTGTTTGTGTGTGAGCGTGTGTGTGAGGGAGGGGGTATTTGTTGTGTGTGAAGGGTGTGAAGATAGTTCGTATTTTGTGTGAGGATGAGTCAGAGAGTATAACTTTAAATGAAAATGATGGGTAACGTTGTAGAAGAGTGATTAGGGGGAGGGTGATATGTGCAGATGTGGGGCGGGGGGGTAAGAGTTTTTTGTTCGTGTTTAGGTGCAAGTGTTTGTATGAAGAGAGGAAGTTAGTGTATATGATTGACTATGTTGGAAGAGATTGTTATGTGGGAGTGTCAGTGGGTTGGAATGATGTGATCAAGGAGGGGGGATATCTGTTAAATAGGTAAGAAAGTACAAGTCTCAGCAGAAAGAGAGGGTGATGATGAGTGCGATTGAAAATCAGAAAGAGTGTTTGCAGTGTTTGTTGAAATAAGGGTGGAGGGGTTATTACTTTTGTTTTATACAATATGCGATGTGTGTGAATGAATATGTGTCAGTATTAGTTTGAGGGTTGGAAGTCAATGAGTGTAAGCATAAAAGATGTTGTGCATTTTTCAGTGTTGAAGGTGATTAATATATTATTTTTGATGTTAAATATTGTTGATTTACTGGTCAAGTAATTTTTCGGCGAAACGAGAAAAAATCTGCCTCAGTCCGGATTTGAACCGGGAACGCCACTATCCATGAGTGGAGCGTTAACCAGATAGATAAACGTTTATTTTTTAGCCTGCTGGCCTTAAAAAATTGACTTGCTTACACTTCCATTTTTTTACAGAATTTTCTTACAACTAACCCTTAAAACTAACATCCTTCCGCACCTTATATCTAACGCCGCTCGCTCTTATCGCATTGCCTTCCTCGCTTCGCCTCGCCTCGCTCGCATGTCCCTACTTTCTTGCTTGCCTCGCATTACCAAACTCTGCCTCCGCGACTAATACCTGATACTTATCTACTATTTACAATATTTACAATTACTTATATTTACTTCCTCCTCTATTTACAATCTTTCCTTCTCCATTCCTCTTCCTCCTTCCTTCGCTTCTTCTCCATCTTTCCCAATACTCCCTTCACCCATGCTACTGCCCTTTTGTCCCCCCTTTCATGCATCAATACCTCCATGCTTATCCCACTCCTTTCCACCTCCACGCACTCCTCCAACCAGTGCTCCACTCTTGCCTCCCCCTTCCCACATAGTTCACACATCCTCTTTTCTCTAGCGAGCCAGAACCTATTGAAACCCTCCATGCACCCACATCTCATCCTCGCCATAAGCTGCTGACTTCCTTTCTCTCCTTTCTCACACAAATATTGCACTCTCGCCCTTGGCATAATCCACACATAGTTCCCATTAAACCTTGTCTCTCTTATTCTCTCTTCCCCTGCTGTCTTCTCTCTCTCCATGCTGTTTTTCTTAACCAACTCATATACCTTCCTTCCTTCCTCATGCATCCCTCTCAATTCATCCATATGCAGTCCATTCGTTCTAAAATACCTTTCTCTTTCAACCTCCATCTTCCCACCCCCTCTCCTGTTCTCCTTCTCCCACCAACACTCCCTAACCAGCTTAGTTCCCCCCTCTTCCAAAAATTTCTCCTCATATTTACACGCTCGACTCCCCGCTAGAATCCCTACACTCGTTCTCCCCGTCTCCCTCCTGACAATATAATTAGGCGTGTTCCTTGCCAACCCGAGTGTCCACTTTACATACCTCTCCTGTATCCTATTTACCTCTTCGCTTTCCTTCCACCCCCACACCTCTACTCCATACAATAGCACACTCATCACTAGTGAGTCAAACAATTTCATTCTCCTTCCAAAATCATCTGCGAATAACTTCTTTCCCAACCCCCACACCTGCCTCATCACCACATTTGCCCTCCTCACTCTCTCTTTTATGTGACCATCCACTCCGCCATTCCTCCGAAACATGAAGCCCAGGTACACAAACTCTTTCACCGCCTGCACCGCCTTTCCCTTCCACTTCCACTGCCCTTCCTTATCCCTTCCACCTCCTTTTCTGAAAACCATAACCTTGGACTTTTCCGCATTCAGTTCTAACCTGTTCTTATCCAGGTATCTTCTCAACCTCTTCATCATTTCCTTTAAGGCCTCCTCGCTTTTTGCCAACAACACTATGTCATCTGCATACGCTAGCGACCAAATTCTAACCCCTCCTATCCTGACTCCTCCTACCACTCCGGCCTCCAGCTTACTTTCCATATCCGCAATTAAAATCGCAAAAAGCGTCGGGCTAAGCGGACACCCTTGTCTTAACCCCCTATCCATCCAGAATCCCTCCGAAATCCCCTGTCCTCCTCTTACCTTATCTTTGGTTTCTTCATATATCTCCCTTACCCTCTCGATCAGGCCTCTCTCTACTCCCCTCTCCTCCATCGCCTCCCACAACCTCCCCCTATCCACCGACGGAAACGCGCCTTTTAGATCCACAAAAAACGCGTACACTCTCGATCCCTTCTTCACTAATTCTCTATCCACCACGTGCTGCAGAACGTAGATATTGTCGATAGTACTCCTACCTGCCCTAAAGCCCGCCTGCGTCTCTGGCAATATTCCTTTCCCCTCGACATCCTTCCGCAGCCTCTCCGCTACTACCATCGCGTATACTTTATACGCCGTATTCATTAGCGTAATCCCCCTATAATTTTCCTGCCTATCCCTCTCTCCTTTCTTATACAGAGGCACTATTAATCCTTCTCTCCACCCTCGTGGGAATCCCTCCCCCCTCCATACTTTCTTCACTACCTCCTTCAGCCTCTCCCTAACCTCTTGTGTACTAAACAGCCATGCTTCGTTCTCTAGCCCATCCAGCCCTGCTGATTCTGACCTTTTTAACTTCCTTATCTGTTTCTCTATCTCCTCGTCATTCAACTCCTCCATCTCTGCCTCCCCCGTTCTTCTACTCCCATCATATCTCTTCCTTGAATCTGAGCCCTGAAATGATTCTTTAAAAAACTCCCTCCACTCCTCACTCCCTATCTTGTCGCTTATCCCTACTCTACGCTTCCTAAACCTATTTATTATCTTCCAGACGTCCCCTTCTGTCTTAACATTTCCTAACTCCTCCTCCAGCTCTTTCTCCTTTTCCTGTTCTTTCTTCTTACACATCAATCTAAACCCCTTCCTCATTTCTACGTACTCCTCCCTTTTCGCAGTACCCTCTTTCCACTTCTTATACTTCCTCTTCATCTTTCTTTTCATCTTTTTACATTCCCTATCCCACCACGGCTTCACCTTTCCTTTCTTCTTCTTTTTGAATACCTTCTTTTGCACGCACCCTTTCACTTTCTCTTTTAAATCCTCCCATATCTCTTCCACCGTCTCCCCTTCGAAGCGTACCTTCCCTAACTGCTCCTTATATTTCTCTATAGCCTCCCTCGTCCAGCTGACCCTCTCCCCCGTCGACACTTCTTCCCCACCTTGCCTTCCGCCGTTCTCACCCCTTATCCACAACCCTAATGGCTGATGGTCTGATTCTACCCTCCCTTCTACTGCGAATCTCTCCATCTCCTCCCACCCTTGCATATTCATAACTACATAATCTATTACCGATACCCCCACCTTACCTACGTATGTGTATTCTCCCTCTTCGTCCCCAGTTGCCATACCATTTGCCACCGCCCAGCCTCTATCCTCCATCCAGTCCCTTAGAATCTCCCCCTCCTTATTTATTAACCTATCCTTTGAATTCCTTTCGAAGCTCTCCCCTTCCCTGTAAAGGCCCCCTTCCCTCCCCATCCTCGCCTTAAAGTCCCCACCCAGTACTACCATACCCTCTTCTCTTTCACCTAACAGGTCTTCCACCCTTTCTTTAATTCTTTCCATCCCATCCTTATTGTACACTGTCACAAACTTACACATTACCCCTCCTATCTTTACTTTCCTCATTTGCACTCCCTCCCCCTCTTCCTCTCCGTGAGCTTCTTCCTCTAATCCATCTCTAATCCCCGTTATAATTCCCCCACTAGCCCTTCCTTTCTTCTTCACTCTGCCAAAGCTGCCGAGTGGAGCGTTAACCAATTACGCCACCGAGGCTGCCGCAGATAATTTCTCGTTTCTCCTATATCCACAGGATGACGCGGGTCTGCATCTCATTAACCTGTGAAACTTCTAGTGACTCATTCTAGTCTGAATAATTTCACCGAAATCTGAATATAATTTTAATAATTGATGTTATTTTTGTTGACCAGGGTAATTAATTAATTATTTTTGATGTTAAATATTGTTGATTTACTGGTCAAATAATTTTTCGGCTAAACGAGAAAAAATCTGCCTCAGCCCGGATTTTAACCGGGAACGCCACTATCCATGAGTGGAGCGTTAACCAATTACGCCACCGAGGCTGCCGCAGATAATTTCTCGTTTCTCCTATATCCACAGGATGACGCGGGTCTGCTTCTCATTAACCTGTTAAACTTCTACTGACTCATTCTAGTCTGAATAATTTCACCGAAATCTGAATATAATTTTAATAATTGAGGTTATTTTTGTTGACCAGGGTAATTAATTAATTATTTTTGATGTTAAATATTGTTGATTCACTGGTCAAATAATTTTTCGGCGAAACGAGAAAAAATCTGCCTCAGCCCGGATTTGAACCGGGAACGCCACTATCCAATTTATATTGACTTATTATACCTTATTATACTTTATTATACAATATAAAAATTTTCTTTTGAAATTATAAAAATTAAAAAAATTATAGGTAGATATGACGGTTTCAAAAAATAGAAAATATTGAAGGAAAAATAACAAAATCAGTGGGATCTAACAGGAGTATCAGAAGTGCCCTGCCATCTCGCCCGAAATATATACCTTCTTTTCTGTACGTCTCTAGGTTAAACTTTAAATTCAAGGAATTTACTAAAGCTAACAAAAGATATTGAGTAAAAATTTCAAGGACACTTTCCCGCATTAAGTTCTAGGTTCTTCGTTAGAATTTTAGATTTTAGAATTTAGATCTTTCAGACTAGCCAGATATCTGATTCTTAAGATTTTCAAAAAAGGCATCAGAAATACTTTTCTGTGACTTTATGGATTTATACTTTTCGTGAAATTCTGCTTCGAATGGTATATAATTTGAAGATACCATTTTTGACACCTCATATATAGCGGCTAATCAAAAAATACTTAACGCTTTTTCCTGACAGTTTAGACCCCCCCCCCTCCTCTATCGCTTTTCCTATATTAACCCTTCGAGGACAACGTGGGGTGTATGGCCACCCCAACGGAACAAAAAACGCATATTCGCTGTATACAGGTTGCAGGAAGGCTTCCCGCTTTGAGTACCTTCTCTTTCAGTATCACTTAAGCCCCTGACGCATTTTTTGTTAGTTTTTTGTTTTGATTCTAGGTATTTGGGATTGAATCCAAGTATTTCTCGAAACCCGGAAATGCGACATTAAAAATTTAAACGCAAAAAACAGTGGGGTGTGCAAACACCCCACGTTGCTCTATACGTCCCACGATTCCACGTTGTCCTCGAAGGGTTAAGTGTGTGTAAGTTTAACATTGGCGTAACGCTCGAGGTGCCTCCCCCCAAGACATTGCGTATTTTTTGAACGGCCTCAAATGTAATATGTATTTATTTTTCTCTAGAGCTTATTAAATAACCGAGTGATTGAGAATGTGCATTGTCATCAAATAATTAAATCCCCAAGATTAACTATTTTTTGAAGTTCTTTAAGACGATATTGCGAAAAAGATCAAAATATTTCGATGTGTTCTTAAGTTATAAATATGTACATAATATATGTATCAAGAAATTGTATTGTATTTTTTTTCTGAGTAATGCCAATTCCTCAACCTACAGAAAAAAGTCGTAAAAATTAAAACTCGGAAATGATTTAAAACAATTATGAAACTAAATTAGTGATTTAGATTTTAGAGAGATAATTAGATATACTTCATTAAATATTCTTACAATAAAGAGTATAATTAATTATAATATTTCTAACTTTAAAACGTTTAAAACCAAAACATTTAAAATTGAACAATTTTCAACACAACCGACTTGAAATTGTCGTATTGTCTAAGTCAAATAATTTTAGTTTCAAAGCTTTTAAAATTAGACAGTATAATTTCAAAATAAAAATTTTCTCTGTAAATGTAAGTTATAGTAAAAAGTTACAAATTAAATAATGCTACGTTGTTTTTGTTTTAGGAATCAAGGACCATAAATAGCAATATTAGAATATCAAATGTCAATATCACGTCATCAGCAATCAACAAACAAATAAATATTAACCAAAATTAAAAAAATTGCATTTAATGTTAACTGTAAATATTTATGAAAATATCAGAAAAATGTTTGTCTTGAATTAAAGAAAGCGTTTCTTTAACATAATTTCTTTATTCTATCAAAAGAAACTTCCAGATAAAGAAAATATCGCAAAATAAAGAAAAATCTCTATTTGAACAAAAAACAATTTCTTTGAACTAAAGAAATCTCTTTGAATCAAATAGGGCCGTCGCTACGGACACCAAAATTTCTGCCGATTGTTCATAGTGAAATTTTTGTTTGTAAACTTTTTAATGCTTGAGAGTAATCTTCGATACAAATCTTTCTTGATAGCATACACAATTTTCAACACTATTCACATAAATTATAAGATGTAGAGTTAGATCTATGCATATTTTATAGCTTTCCCAGCTGTACGCTATAGTCATTAGATTAAAAAACATCGAAATATACCTATAATTAAGTATATGTAATTATTTGCGAGTTCACAGGTGGGCTATAGTTATTGATTAAGATAAGTAGTGTTTTTCAACGGATTTCCAAGTTTTGATACCCTTGAAGCAAAAAATCATATTTTGGCGATGGCGTCTGCCTGTCTGTCTGTCTGTCTATCTGCCGGTCTGTCTGCCGATCTGTATCCGCAAACACGATAACTTTCGAAAAAAAGAACGTATCAAATCGTGCGTTGGCACACTTTTTTGGGTCCTAAAAAAAAGAACAAATTCTGTGCAAAAATCGAAAATTCTAATTTTAAGCCAAACGACGACAGATACTTAAAAAGGTTTGCAGGAATAATTATAGCTTTTTAAATGACCTATAATTTTTTCCTTGGCCATTTTCTCAAGGAAGAATTATAGCTTTTGAAAAGTCCTACAAAATTTCTTTCAGCCATTTTTTGATCTAGGACTTGTAATTACGATTTTATTTATCGAAATGATGAAAAAAATAACAAATTCAAATTTTGAGCCAAACGACGTGAGATAAGAAAAACAGTTCCGCTGGGGAATTGCAGCTTTTAAAAAGTCCTTCAAAATTTTGTTAGGCCATTTTTGGATAGAACTTGCCATTTTGGTTTTATTTAGCGAAAATATCTTGCAAAAAATAAAAAATTCGATTTTTGAGTCAAACGACGCGAAATATGGGGAAAAGTTTTTGAAGGAATTTCAGCTTTTAAAAATTTCTACAAAGTTTCTTTGAACTATTTTTCGACAGAACTCTTCGTTTTTAATTTATTTATCGAAATTGATATGCAAAAATCGAAAATTCCATTATTACGCCAAAAGACGCGAGATGCGTGAAAAGTCTAAATAAAGGGGAAGTATGTGTTTTATTAATCAAAAACGCTATGAAAAAAAATCCTATTTTTATCATAACATCGCGAGATAGGGACGGTAGTATGAAGAAAGGATTGCTGCTTTTTATTGAAGGTGGCTCAGAAAATAAATATACATTAAAAAATTTCTGTCGAAAATCGAGCGCGAAGCGCGAGCGTCACGATGGGAATGTGTACCTCAAAGCATACAGAGCTTTAAGCAATTTAATCTTCAACTATACTCAATTACGTAGAAAATTCAGAGTATTTCATTTGAGCATTCCGAGTACAAAGAATTAATATCCGAGCGCTAAGCGCGACGTAACTCAATTTCGAGCCCAAAGCGCAAGATCCAACATACGTGCGCCGTAGGCGCGCTCAAACTTGCGAGCGAAGCGCGCGAGTAGAATGTGCCGTGACGTTCTAAAATGTTTAATTATTTCGAAACTTCATATAACAAAGCAGTAAGTATTAAATAATTATTATTATAAATGCTTAAAAGTTATTTGGGAAAAATGTAATTTTTTACTGGAAATTTTTTTCCCCAAGATATTCGATATATGTACTTGAATTTCCTTGCATTAATTTTTGAGATGAATGTCCTCATTGTTTTAGAAAATGACGAGAATTAGCAAAAGCAAACATTATTTGAATAAAAAAGTGAAAACACATATATTTGCTCCCTGTACATATATTTACATTTCATCCTTAACCTAACTTAACCGCTGCTTATATTCTAATGTTTCGCCTTACTTAAAATAACAATAATATTAATACTATTGGTTCTTAAACTTCTAAAAATGATCGATCTTCCAGGGCTTCCGTTTTCTCTTACCATCAAATACATTTTCACCGATTTAAAAATTAAAAATTTTTGCTAGTTACTTTCCTTTAGACACGATTACCCGTTTGGCTCTGCCCTGCTCCCTTGCTTTCTCTTACTTCTTCCAGTTTCTTCATCCACGTCACTCTCTGTCCATTACCATCCAAAATCCATCTTACACACTCATCCACACTCAACTGTCCATCTTCCTCTCCTGTACACCTCTCTAACACATGTGCCCATGACTCCATTTCGTATCCACACACTCTGCACAGATTGTCCTCTTCATCCATCCAATATCTACAAGATCTCACTCCTTCTCCCATTCTAAACCGTACCACCCTATTCCATTTGTCTTCCTTTTTCATTTTTTGCAAATATTCTGGTTCCGTCAACCCTTTGACCATCATATACCATCTATTGTACCTCAAATCCATAATCTTTGTCCATCTCTCTTCTCCTTGTTTTACTAATAGCTCTAACTCTATGTCCTCCCACTCCAGTACCCCTTCTTGTATATCACAAGCCCTCTTCATTTTTTTCCTCTCTTCCTCCCATTTCGAATTTCCCAAATTGCCTCTCGTCTCCTTGTTCTGAACTTCGTCCAAGCATACTTGTGCTATTCGGCTCCCTTCTCCCCTTTTCAGCTTCTCTTCAAACTTCCAGGCTCTCTTAATTTGTCTAGTTACCATTTTTTCCCTTCTTAGTTCTTCCCTTAACATGTATCCTGGACAACTCCAACTAACCCCCATTACCAATCTCAGAAATCTCTCATGCATGCTTTCCACTTTCCTATATTCCTTCCATCCCCAGACCTCCACTCCATATCACAACACCGCCCAAACCAACGCATCAAACAACCAAACCCTCATTCTCCAATCGTCATTGAACCTTCTCTTTCCTATACCCCATACTTGGCCCATTACTTTACTCGCGCATTCGATTCTTTTCCTCACCTGCACCTCATTTCCCCGTTCTGCCTCAAACCAAAAACCTAAGTAACAGAACTCCTGCACACTTTCCACTGTTTGTCCGTTGGTCTTCCAAACTTAACCTGTTTTGGTCTTTCTATTTCTGAAGCACATCACTTTGGTCTTCCCTACGTTCACTGTCTGTTCTTTTGTTCCCACATACTCTTCGAAAATTCTTATCACTAGGTTCATCCCCTTCTCATCGTCTGCTAATAGAATTACGTCGTCCGCGTATGCTAGAGAATATAGTTTGCTATTACACAAAATCGTCCCCCCTTTCCCGTTCTCCTTTAGCTTCTCCTCTAAATCTGCCAGCAGCATATTAAACAGTAGCGGACTCAACGGGCACCCTTGCCTTAAACCTCTTCTTGTCCAGAAAACCTCCCCTTTTTTCCTCCCTATCTTCACCCTAATCCTGGTTTCAGTAAAAGTTTCCTTTATCCTCTCCACCAACCCTGCCTCTATTCCCCTCTCTTTCATTGCCTGCCATAGCACTTTTCTATTCACTGAGTCAAAAGCTAATTTAAAATCTACGAACAAGGCGACTAATTTCCCTCTTTTTTCTCCCTAAGTTTCTGTAAACCAAGTAGTTGAGTACGTAAATGTTATCGATTGTCCCGATCCCTTTTCTAAATCCCGTCTGATTGTGTGGGATACTTTGTTTCTCTTCTATCTGATTCTCTAACCTTTTTCTTAGAATTTCTGCGTATATTTTATAACACACTGGCATGAGAGTGATCCCTCTGTACTCTTCTACCTTCTTACACTCCCCTTTCTTGACAAGCGGTACCAGCAGCCCTGTCATCCACCTCTCCGGCGCCCTTCTCATTTCCAGACCTTGTTGCAGATCTTCTACATCCCTTCCCTAATCCATTCTCCTCCATACTTTATCGCTTCGTTCTCCATACCATCCTCTCGTGTAGCCTTGTTTCTTTTCAGTCTATCTATCGCCTCATCCACTTCTTCTCTTGTTATTTCGTTCCCTTCCTCTATTTCTCCCTGGACTATCCTTCTATTTTCCCCTTTGATCATATTTTGTTCTCCCCCTAACAGACCCTTAAAATAATCCGTCCAGTCGCCCATTTCTATTTCTTCATTCACGCCCTTCCTTCCTCCTCTTTCCCTATTTATCACATCCCAGACCCTACCTTCTTTGATCGCTTTTTCTACTTCTTCCTTGTATTTCTCCTTTCCCTCTTGCCTTTTCCTTTCCAGCTTCCTTTCATGTTCTCTTTTTCTTCTGTTGTACTCCGCCTTCTCTATTTCTCCTTTCCTCTATTTTCTTACACACTCTTTCATTCTCTCTTTACTCTCCCTGCATTCCTCGTCCCACCAGCCTCTCTTTCCCTCTTCTCTTCCTTCTTTTGTACCTACCTGGTCCCTTACCTTCTCAAGCGACCCTTTCAACCTTTCAATTAACGAGTCTACCCCCTCCTCCTTTTCATACCTAACATTATCCTTTTCCATTTTTTGTTTAAAGTCTTTTAATATATCTACTCCCCAGACTCCCATTTTCGTGTTCCTTTCTCCCCCTCTTTCCTTTCTCCCTCTGCCGCGCCTATGGACGCCACCTTTCAGTGTAGCTATTACTGGGAAGTGCTCGGACCCTATCTCATTCCCCACATTCATACTGCATATCATATTCCTCATTCTTTCTCCCGCCAGGATGTAGCCTATTACTGTTTCTCCCTTACCTATAAATGTGATCTCTTCTTTCTCATCTCCTTTGATATTGCCATTACATATAAACCATCCTGTTTCTCCTATTACGTCTAGTAACCTCCTCCCCTCCCGGTCTATCTCCCTATGTTTGGAGCTCCTTATATAGGCCTCCTTTTCTTCATCCCAAGTCCCTCCCCATTGCTCGCCAGTTCAGGCATTGAAGTCACCTCCTATCAAAACCAACTCTTCCTTCTTTTCCTCATTCCACCTCCTTATTACTCTCCAACCTCCCTCTTCTTCTATATACACAAACCACCGCTATTTTGACTTTTCCAATTATAATCCTTCTTACCATTGTTCCATCCTTTTCCTCCCTGTCCTCCTCTGTTCTTCCTTTTACTGCCAATTCTTTTCTCACCCCTGAGACCATGCTGCCCATCCCTCTACCTTTAACGTGTTCCTTTCTTGCTTCTTGCATTATCCACACATACCCTTTAGGAAACATCCTTCTCATCCGCCCAGGTTTCACTCATCATAATCACATCCCACTTTTCTAACTCCCGCCAAAAACCTTCATTCTTGTTCTTCAAGCCTGACACATTTCAGAAAGCTATTTTCACGTTTTTCTCCTCCCTTACCTCACCTATCCTCACTTTTTTCCGCCTTGCTTTTTGGAAACCCCTCTGTTTGATCTGTAACCTCTTTTGCATCTTCCTTTTTTCTACCTTTCTCAACTCTTTTTCCCTTTTTCCTTATTTCTTCTAAATCCTCGTCCCAGAACCATTCCTCCCAATTTATCCATAATCTGTCTCTCCCTGTCCATACCATGCGCTCCTTTTTCCTCTCTACCCATGCCCTCTGCTCTATATGCCATCTCCTTTTCCTCTCCCTCCATGTCAAATCCTCTTCAATTCTTTCCCTTCTTCCTTTAAATAATTTTTTGTTCTCCATAATTTTCTTTTTCTCCTCCTCACTCCCTACTTTTACTATAAACATTCCTTCTTTACCTTCCTTCGTCCCTCCTATTCTCTTAACTCCTTCTACCCTTACCTGAACTCCAATATCTCTCAGAAGATTTTCGATTTCCACTTCCCCTGCTTCACTCTCCATTTCCAGTCCCTTAGTTGATAGTTGTAATGTAGGCGGGGGGGCCCGTGAGGTCCCACCCCTGGCGCTCAAGCTATAAAGCCTATTGTGCCATACCCGTGTTTATTCTCAAGGCAGTACTACGAATCCGGCCATCCTTCGCCGAGTGTTTTTGGATCTCGGTGGGTTTTCGTTGTTATGAACGTTCTGAGATTATACCTCTCAGGTGCCAGGCATACCTATCGCACAGTAAATGACGCCCTCCTTTGTTTGATGAGGCAAAGTGATCCTCACCCACTCTGCCATTCGGCAGCCTCCCTAGCAGGCTAGGGTGTACGGAGCGATCCCTCTGAGGTCATCAGGTAGATGCACAGATTCGAAGCCCTGTCCTGGTGTGTTATGTAAGTGTATGTGTGTGTGTTAATTACTCGAAATCGGCCAGCGACCATCGAGCGTGGTGCCTCCTATAGGAGTCCCCAAACGCAAGAAGAACGCTGACTCATTTTCGAGTCTTCACAGAATCGGCTTCGACCTCCAAGGCTAGTCCCCTCGATATGGAGCCCCACCTTGGTACGATACCAGCTTTTTTGTGAGGGGACCTACAGTTTAAGGTGGGTTCCGAACCACCGAAGCCCCGGTAGAAGTACATAGAAAAATTTCCATTGGTACCGGCTCCGGGATCGAACCCCAGTCCTCCTGCACGGAAGCCTGACGCGCTGTCGTCTGAGCCACCGAGGCCACATTTTCCAGTCCCTTAACTACTATGTTATTTTTCCTCTTTGCCCTTTCTTCCCCTTCCAATCTCCTTTCAATGTTACTTAGTCTCTTCTTCAATCTTTCAGTCTCATTTTGAACGTTTTTATTACTCCCTTTTTCTATTTTCGCACCCTCTGTTTCTTTCGCCATATGCTCATTCCTCATTTCTAAGTTGTTTACCCGTTCTTCCAACTGTTTTATCTCACTATTTCTCTTTTCGTCATCCTCTTTCTGTCTATTATCTATACTCTCTCATTTACCCCATACCTTTCTCACTTCCCCCCTTACATCATTTCCCTGCCTATTCATGTCATCCAGTCTCTTCCTTATTTCCTCTCTAAACCCTTTTATGAGAGCCTCTAATTTTTCAAACATTCCTCCGTCCCCCCTATCTCTTTCTGGTGTTTTCCGTTTAGTGAGTTTAGTCCTAACCTTCTTGCTTTCCTTGTCCCTTTCTAATTCATCGTCCCCTTCCTCTCTTTTTCTTTTTTCTTCCCCTTCAATACTGGTCGCGCTCACTTTTTTTCGCCATTCGTCCAAACTCCTATACGAACCCGCGCTGCCTAGCTTGTTAAGGCGCTGTAGGTTAGAGGGCCTCCCGCGTTGATGGCCCGTACCTGAATCCTTTCGCTCTGCCCCCCCCCCCCCCCCGGTCGGCGTCTCTAACGTCTCTTCGCCGCTACTTTCAACTTCCCCCTTCTCCCCACTATCCGCGCTCTCAACCACCTCACCTCTTGTTTCATCTACCTGCCCTCTGGCGTCCATTTGTGGACTTCGTACCGTCGGCATCCTAGTATCCTACCTTACCCACTATTCCGCGACGTTTCCCGCTCTTTACTCGCCTACCCCTTAGCCCGCAACTAATTTTCTACTCTTAACCTCAAAACTTCACACGCTCCAATTTCCTTTTCTCACAACTGACTTTCACACTTTACACCCTTGCCTTTACTCACCCTTCTTCCTTTATACCTGATCTCCGCAGTCACTGCCCTTTCTGCATCCACACACGCTGATTCCCTTCACCAAAGCCAAAAAAACCAACACTTGACACAAAAGAGTTCTCTCACGATCGGTACCGAAAACGGATGCCAGTTTTCATTATAATCTATTTTATATAAATTTAAAAATATTTTCTATTGAAATAGTTTAGTTTAGGCCACAAGTTTTTTACTTTGAAAATTAAAAACTTTTTCATAACGAAAACTGAAGTTCCAACTAACAATTTGTTATGATGGAAATCTTCACAAACAACTGATTGAACATTTAAAAAATTTTGTAATTAAAAAAATGAAAATTTCCATTAAATATTTTCACGCCCATATCTCTAATGATGATGGTTTAAAGTTTAAAAGGACTACAGTCTCCAAGGCATTATATCATAACTAGTTCGTACTCGATTCTGGAATCGAGTACAAACCTCCTATATCCATCCAACAGTACAGTCCGTATACTTGGTTATACCCAATAAATTTGGGAATTTCCTTCTTTTCTGGTATATTACTCTATTGAGTCTATTGTAAGAAAGCTCGAAGAGTAGAATGGGTGGCTAGGTAGGAGTGAGCCGAAAATAACGAAAATAAGAATTGCATATTATTACCAGTTATTATGAAACTTTAAAATATATCGAAAAAGAATCTAGAAAAAAGTTTGAAGCCTTTTTTTTATTTTGTAGGATTTTACAGAATATTAGGAAAAATTTGACTTTTAGAAGTTTGGAGGAAATGAAAAAATATTTTATACATTTTCGGAAATCTTTTCAAATTTAAAAATATTTTTAATATCTCAAAAACTTTTAAAATTGGAAGTGTGTACGTGTACCGAAATTTCGGCACAAATATGGGTGTATCTACAGAAAAATCCGGCTATTCGTACCGAAATTTTGGTACAAATAGCCCCTTTTCCAGCTCCCCCTATTCGCACTGAAAAAATCCGGCTATTTGTACCGAAATTTCGGTACACGTAGCCACCGCCTTTAAAATTCTCAAATATCTTTTGAAATTATATTAGTTTCTCCTAACATTTGTTTAAGTTTTGAAAAATTGCCTTAAAATCTTCCAGATTCTTTCTTGACAATTTTGGAAATGTTTCAAAATGTTAAAAAATTATTCTTAATATTCTCTTAAAATCCATTTCTCAAAATGAAAAATCATTTAAAATTTTCCTAGGAATGTAAAGAAAATTTTTTCATTCTCTTGAAACCTTTCAAAACTTTTGTAAAGCTTATTTTTTTCGAAACCTTCAAAACTCTAAACTTAGCAACAATTTCTTGAAATCTGTACAAGTCTTAACTTCTTTTTTAATGCTTTAAAAACTTCTAAATATCTCTTAAACTTAATCCAATTTCTTTTTAATTTTTGCTTCAAAATTTTGGAAAATCATTTGAAATGTTTTGAAATCGTTTTTAGTTTTCTCTTAGAATTCATTTTTCAAAATAAAAAATAATTTCAAATTTCCCCATGAATCGTAAGAACAGATTTGTATTGTCTTAAAACCCTTCAAAATTCTAAAAAAGCTTGTATTTTTGTTCTAAATCTTAAAAAATTTACATTTTCTTAAAACATTGTTGAAATGTTCTCAAATTTTTAATAATTTGAAATCTTTTCAAAACCTTGAAACCTTCTAAGTAAATATCTTTTAAGATGATTCGAGTTTTTCCAAAATTTTTTTTAATCTGCATAATTAAAATAATTACCTTACAATCTTCAGGATTCTTTTTTGATAATTTATAAATGTTCTGAAATCTTTTTGAATATTCTCTTCAAATAAATTTCTCATAAAAAAAAATCATTTTTAATTTGTCCATAAATTTTAAGAATACTATTTTTGTGTACATGAATTTCCAACCAAATGGTTGCATTTGTAACTAAAAAAGAGAAATGTTCAACCTAAAATGATTAGTTAAATTTTCAGTTATAAAATTATTCTCAATAATATAGTTAAATCTTTGAATAATGAAATAAATGTTTAACAAATTAGCTCAACTTTCAACCAAAAAAGATGAATTCTCAATTAAAATTTTAATAGGCAAATTTGCAACTAAAAACGGTCAGTTTTCAACTAAAAATAGAATAGATAAATTTACAGTTACAAAAATTAATTAAAAATTCACTAAAGATTGGTTGTTTAAACAATTCATGAATTTAAAAAATAAAAATTATATTTTTGACAATCCCTAGTTGTTTTTGGAAAATTTTTCCACTGGTGAAAGAATTTTCAAATTATGTCTTAACATTCTGGCAATTTAGAGCTTGAAGCAACCAAAAGTTAATAAGTTAGTAAATAAGTTAGTAAATAATGAAGGTTTCTTAAATAATAAAGTTGACTTCGTGAAGAATTGACATTTTTGGATTAGTGGTACTTTAGGGGCACCGTGTGGGTGTGTTAGGGGTTACAACCTCATATGATTGATATACATATAATTTTTGTTGAAAAGTCCTGTACAAGTCCTCGAACTTTCCAGTCACCTTTTCCAATTATTGCTGAAATTTCTCCAAAAACTTTCCCCCGTATTTCGCGTCAATTGGCTCGAAATTCGAATTTTTGATCTCTTACATAGTATTTTCGATAAATAAAACAAAAATTACAAGTCCCATAAAAAAATGATTAAGGGATATTTCGTAGGACATTTTAAAAGCTATAATTCCCCTTTGAGACTTTCCCCCGCATGCTGCGTTCTTTGGTTCAAAATTTGAATGTTTTTTCATAGTTTTTTCAATAAATGAAACCAAAATGACAAATTGTATCAAAAAATGGTTAGAAAAATGTTTAAGGTCTTTTTAAAAGCTGCAATTCACCCATACAACTGTTTTCTGTATCTCATGTGGTTTAGCCGAATATTTGAATTTTCTATTTTTTTTATGGTATTTTCGATCAATAAAACCGAAATTAAAAATCCTAAGAAAAAATGCTAAGAAGAATTTTTTTAGGATTTTTTGCATAGTGTTTTCGATATATAAAACCAAAACAACAAGTCTTCTCATAAAATGTTCGAGGGAAAATTGGTTGATATTTTAAAAAGCTATAATTCTTCTTTTCAACTTTCTTCACGTATCTGTCGTTGGTTAACGAACTCGCTCTTTCTTTTAGGATACATACATACAAACATAGATACAGAGAGACAGACAGACGGACGGACAGACGCTATCACCAAAACCTGATTTTTGGCTTCAGGGGGTCTCGAAACATGGAGATCCGTTCAAAAACTGAGGTGTGAAATTTCGGCCTATTATAGTACTTTCTCAATCATAAATGATGACAATGTAAAAATGATTACATATTTTCATGAGTGAAGACTTATTTTATGCATTAAAACTGTAATTTTATTTAAAAATTCTAATTAACGGTTTTCATTTTTTTAATCTATAAATTAATCCAATTAGAACGTTTTCTATTTAAAATTATTACTTCTAATTTAAAATAAAATTTCATAATTTTGAAGGTTTCAATTAAAAATCATTTAACATTGAAGGCTTTTAATTAGAAATTATGTAATCTTTATCGGTTAAATTCGTTTTTGTTCAACTTCGCAAGTGTTCTTCATTTAAAAGGTCAATTTAATAAATTCTAAAATTATTTGATTTTTATCGTTGCGAATTAATAGCAATGCTTTTTTTATAATCCTCCAGCCTTGAAAGTTATACATTTGAACAGAAAAAAACAGTTTTGAATGGAAGTGAAAAATCAGTACAAGTTTCTGGGGTTATTTTTTTACATATAATTGATTGGTACAGTATACTTCTAACCTAGGATCAATATTGATTAATTTGTATCAAATTATTTAATAAAAAATTGCCGTAAGAAAATGAAAATGTAATACATGTTTCTTTATCCATTTTAAAGAAAGATTTATATTATTTTTACTTAATACACCGGAATGTGAAATATCAATTGGAAAATTAAATATTTACTTAATTACAAAATTAGCATTAAAATTACTTCATGTGGCAAACATTTAATATTGTCACTAATTTTTTTTCTGTACAAATAAAATTAAGATTATAATTGCAAAAGTATTATCATTTTATATTAATTTGTTATTTTGTAAATCATGTCAGAATCCCTGTTTCTACTTTGCCGATGTTTTGAGAAAACATGGAGAAGCTGCGAGGAGCCAAGGATAGTAGATTTAAAACCATTACCGTTAGAGCCGCAGAGCAACGATTTTACCTATAGAAAAAGAGTGGAGGAAGGTAGTACGAAGAGGGCAGTAGCTGCGCACCGCACGAAAGTAGTTGCTATATATATTGTTCCCCCACTCCGCCGCCTCTTGCCGCATCTAGGTGTATAATATCTTTGGTTTTGCATGCATGTCACAAGTTTGAGCGCGCCTAGGGCGCGCACCTGTTGGATCGCGCGCTTAACGCTCGATTGGGTATTCATCGAGCGCTTCGCGCTCGATACTTAAGGTTCTATCGACCTTAAGGAACAGATTCTCATCAAGAGACTCGCGCTTCGCGCTCGATATTTGGTTTAAACATCATGTAAACCTCTCGCTTCACGCTCGTTTCTGTTCATCTTCTAATAGAAACTCAAAAGTTTGAGCGCACTTACGGCGCGCGATTTGGTCGTCGCGCTTCGCAAGGACCATATGTTATGTTACATGTTCTTCAGATAAAAATGACTAAAGTTGTATTTGATTTAAAATGAAGAAGAAAATTCCTTTACTTTAGCGTATATTTCCGTATCTTTCTAATAAATCATACAATCAGAGAGATTTTTTCTAACTATCTGAAAAGGGGAGAAAAAAAGTATCTCAGTCGTTTTTGGAAAATATATCTTGCTTTTTCATTCAAAATCAAACCGACCCCTTGACTACCATGTGATTCCCTATCTACTCCTGACCATGTTTCAAAACCGCCCTTCAACACCCCATTTTCTATTTTTCTACTTTCGCATCCTTTTTATGTGTCTCAGGGACACATAAAATATCTAGCTTCCGTACGTGCATAGTTTCTCGTAATTCTCTTATCTTAAGATCATTCGCCCCCCTAGCATTCCAGACACCCAGTCTCCATTCATCGCCTGAAACTCGACCTTTACGTTTACCGTGTGTATGCATTTCGTTTTGTTTTGCGAGTCGAAATCATGTCCAAGTTAAGTAGTGATTCGTCGTATGGTGGAGAGTCTAGTTGTAACGACAGTCCCACCAAAACTTCTGTTACGGGGGGGGGGGGCGAGGACAAGG
>CAKNYM010046984.1:80118-95711 GCA_932195095.1 Andricus curvator | reverse complement strand
TATATATATATATATATATATAACTTTGAATTATAGTATACGTAATTTTGGGGATCCAACAACAAATGGTAACGGAGACAGATTAGTTGGCTTATGCTTAGAAAAGGGCTTATTTATTACAAATACTTGGTTTAGGCATAAAATGATCCACATGTACACCTGGTGCAGAAGAGATAGCCACAGTATAATTGACACTGTTGTTGGGGATGAAAGACTAAGAGAGCTAGTAAAACATAGAAGGGTTATGAGGGGTTCTGAATGCAAGACTGATACCTTCTAGTCTCAAAAATGAACTTAGGTCAAGGATGGAGAAGGAAGAGAACCAAAAACACGAAACAAACGCGAATGAAAATTGAGAAATTGCCGAAATTGAAGTGCGAATAGATTTTCAGAATAGAATATACGAACGCATAGATAGGCCAACTTGGAAGGCGCTAATATGCAATAAAGATACAGAGGGAACATGGACTATGATCCCGGATATCATTGTTAGAAGTGCGACCGAAGTGTGTGGTACTGCGGTTTTAGGAAGAATGTCTCATGATGCGTCGTGGAATAATGAAATCTGCGCAGCAGCCCACGAAAAGAAACAAGCGTATCTAAGAAAGTTTTACATCACAAAAGTCTTAGCGATGAGGAGAGAAATAGACTTGAGAATGAATACAGAGACAAAAAGAGGAAAGTAGAACTAGTAGTCAAGGAAAGTAAAGATAAAATCAAAACAGAAGAAGTGAAGAAAATGCAAATCGATTTTGAAGGAAGCAAGAAACTGTTTTATAAATTGGCGTTGATCAGTATGAAAGGAAGTAGAAGTACAGTTATTCAGCATGACAAATAACAAGGGTGAAATGCTATATTATACAGACGGGATACCAGATGCTGTGAGAGACTCTTTTAAGGAATTATTGGGAGGTGAAGCTATTAGGCAGCACAACTGCGATATAGAACACGATGCGTTAGAAAACCCAATTGAGAGAGCCTGTGCCCCTGAGATTAGGGATATAGTTAAGAACTTAAAAAATGGTGAAGCTGCTGGTTTAGACAGTATTAACGCTGAAAGGCCTAAATACGGTGGCGACTACATACCTCACAGGTTGTGCGAGTTGATAAATTTATGTATACAGATTTTGGAAAAGTTCCAGATGACTGTAAAAAGGCGATTATCGTCCCAAAAATACTTATTCATAGGGTAATGAAATTAACTGAAGAAAAGATATTGGAAGTTCAAAGTGGATTTACGCCAGGAAGATCATATACGGATCAAATATGTAGCTTCAGGCAGATCACAGAAAAAAGTTTGAAGGTAAATAAAACAGTTTTCTGTGCATTTAATGATCTAGAAAAAGCGTTTGACAAGGTGGATAGAAGTAAACTTTGGGAAGTCCTAAAAGAGTACGGAGTCAATGGATGGCTGCGAAAGCAATAAAAACAATATATGCAGGTAGAAAAGCGAGTGTAAGGGCAAATGGGAAACTGAGTGACCGGTCCGATATTATGCAAGGTGTTAGAGAAGGATGCGTTATGTCTTCATGAATATTTATTAGTATTTATTATATTCATGGAGAAGTGTCTAAGAATGGCCCTCTTCGACGAAGAGGGTGTAAATCTCGGGACAGTGAGGGTGCGTGGGTTAGCGTTCGCAGATGATCATGTTGTTATGGCGGAGTCAATCGAAGACTTGCTGTTAATAATTTGTTTGATGTTGTTATTCTTGGTTGAGTGACCTTCAGGTTTCATTGGTAATTAAATAGTTTCCGCCCAATGCTCATTCTCCTTCAAGGTTTCTCTCTGTTTTTGAGTTTCATGCGCTGTCCTTTTCGTTGGAATGGGGGGTCAGGTAGTAGCGTGACGCTTCTTTCGTTGAGCAGGCTCGGACCTTTTTCTTGGCAGTTTAGCATCAACCAAGGTGCAGGCAAGTGTAGCCATTGTTTTTGTTTGAACAAGTTAGACTCAAGTGTGCTTTTCTAGATATTTCACGTACTTGAGTCCTTTAATTTAAAGTCAGTGTTTCTTTCATTTTTCGATTCCTTGTTCAGTGATTTCTCGGTTCGATCATCTTCTGGTGTTGTGGGAAGTGACGAGTCCGATGACGTATTACTTCCGGTCGCGTCGGGATCGATCGTTCGGTGAACGATCGTGGTAGTAGCTTCCGAAGGCTACATCTTTGCTAATTTTCTAAAATAGCCAAAACCTTTTTTTAGATACAAAGGGAGTGCCTTGTTGGATGAGTTCGGGGAGTCATATATCGGATTACATTGACAAGGTATTTAGTAGTTAATAATAATCACAGTGATAAATTGTATTGCATTCAATTTGATTGACTTTAACCTGACCAGACGTGATTGCTTTTCTGCCCCACGCTAGTCCGTCATTAATTCACTAACACTTGCAAAGAATGTTGAATAAACTGAATACAAGTAGGAGGAGCATGGCCTCAAAATTAACGTGAGTAAAACACAAATTATGGTGTTTACAGGAAAGGGTGAGAAAACAATATGCAATATTGTCCTGAATGAAGAGGTAATAGAACAAGTTGATAAGTACATACATCTTGGTAGTCTGTGTCACTAATGACGGAAAGATAGATGGATAGTTAGATAGGCGTATAAATCAGGATAAGATAGTTTTCAGTAGAGCGTGATCCATTATCAGAAGTAAAAATATATAAGGTAAAGCTAAAATGGCGATACATAGTTCTATACTTACAACCACTATGCTGTACGGTAGCGAGACCTGGACATACCAAGAAAAGGATAAGAGTAAAATTAACGCGGTTGGCATGCAATACCTGCGCATGGTGTGCGGTAAAACGCTAATGGAAAAAGTTAGCAACGTAAGAATCCTCAAAGAATGTGGTATAGATGAGACACTGATTGACAAATGTGAAAGAAATTCATTGAGATGGTTTGGGCATGTTGAGAAAATGAAAGATGAACGACTGACGAAACAAGTATATCAAGGTAAAGTAAATGGCAGCGGATCCAGAGGTTGACCGATAAAAGAATTGTTAGAATGTATGAATCTGACCGTAATTCGAAGAGAGATATGAAGCCTTAGAGACACAAGAACTTTCATGAGAAAATGCATGGACGTGAAGGAAGCTGAAGAGGTATGCCAGGACAGAAAAGTGTGGCGACAAATAGTTTATAAGAAATGCATGAGGAAGAGTGTCAGTGGAGCCTGAAACAAAAGACTTTGGATACTAATGGGCCCGAGTGGAGAGCTTCACATAATTACTTTGTGAAGCTCTTCGCCTAGAGTGAGCATTAGAGAGATTGATCAACGACCTACCTGGGTCGGAGCCGTTTTGCGGAAAGAAGTGCTATTTAAATACGGGAATTCTATATCAATCCGAAAATCTATATCCCCCCCCCCCCGCCCACACCAACAACAACCTTTCCGGTTCACGCGGGCTGCAAAAAAAATTATTCGCTTGAAAATAACGAGAAAAATGCAATTTTTCGGGATTTTGGCCTTTTACTACGTTGTACGTACTGATAGAATTTTTCTTTTTTTGCTCAAACTTGTTGGAAGTCACTTTGTCACCGCCTAAAATTTTTTCAGTTGGAGGTCTTTATAAGTCTTATTTATTTTCTAGCGTTTTCAATTAATTTGCGAAAAAAATAATTGTCATAATGCAGGACCCTATTATCGGCAATCTAACAGCAGAGACCTATACTATAAATTTAGCATCTAATCACTGGGAAAGACCTCCAACAGATTTATCATAATCAAATAGTCTAACGTAACATTATTTAAAATTAATCTTTGTACTTCGTGATGATTTTTTTAATCCTAAAGTGCATGAAAACCGTTTCCATACTAGGGCATGGCGTCTAAATCGTTCAAAATTTTAGCAAATGCCAAACGGTCATGTGGCCAAACGTTTAAACAATTAACCGTGCAAACGCAGTCACAAAATCGATTCTTGACTGGCCACACGATATTCTTTCGGTTAAATCCACCACGTGCCACCAACTGACATGAAGTTCTGTCAAACTGACTTGTGTTAAAGGTTATATCGGGTTATATTAATTCAAACATCGGCCTCACGCCACTATTGATATTTTTGGACACTTTTTTTGAACGATGCAACTATTTTGTTACTTTTTTGAAAAAATTACACGAATGTTACTATTTCTTGTTAAATTTCTCGCTAATGCATCTGATTGCAGAGGATTTTAAAGTTGTCAAAATTGTACCAGATGTTACTCGAAGCACATCCGGGCATTAACGTTGCCATTGATGTAAACAGCGATATTCCAGAAAAATTACAGCACCTTAAAAAAAAATCACAAAAGATCTGCGTGCACTAATAGAACTAAACAACAAGGTTTGACCTACGCATTTGAACGCAGCACTAACTGCGTTAGAGGTGCAAACTCTTGCGTATTGTGCAGCTGTGGCAGCCGTTAGAACGTTCGCCCGTAGAACTATGCCTACAAAAGTAGTCTTTGCCTCAGGCAGGGAACGAGATTGGATGAGATTACAGACTCCCAACGGCAGAGACCTGATGTTCTTACTGCTAGACCGCGTCGGTACAAGAAAAGTAGTGCAAGAAGGCAACAAAATCGACCTTTCAGGTAGTTGAGAGAAGGTCCTATCGTGAAATTACTAGCAAGACACCGAAGTTTCTCAATTGGAAGACATGCGTAACTGCTGCTCGGGTGTTTAGGGAAAAAGCGAACAGAAGCAACAACTTAGACGCTGCGTAGTTCCAACTAGAGAAAGGAAGAGCAAGCAATCACCCTGCAAGTAACTGGAAAGCTCCAGGTTCGGACATGGTGCAAAATTTCTGGTAGAAGTACCTGATGAGTGTGCATCCTGCGTTGGCAAGAAGTTTTCAGAAGATCATCGAACACCTAGATCTGGAGCCATGTTTTATGCTCAAAGGTACTAAGTATATGTGACTGACAGCTTGTCTTCAAACAATTTATAAGTACCTTACAGCTATCATTGCAGTTAAGGTATATTCTCACTCCGTGCGATGATGCTTTGGGGTACGAGAATCAAGTATCTTGATCATGGACAACCAAGGGTATCTAGATCAATACGCATTACGACGGGTATCTTACAAGGAGACTCTTTCAGTGCATTATGGTTCTGTTTAATGTTGGAACCATTGAGCAAAACACTAATTAGCATGTCTCATGTGTTCAAAACACATGATAATAAGGATGGTTATCGAATGATCCATCTTCTATACATGGATGACCTGAAGCTATACGCTGGTACAAACTAGAAACTGCAGCAAATCTTCGATGTCACATTGCAGTTTTCCAATGATATCCACATGGAGTTCGGTCTAGATAAATGCAGTACATTGCATTTAACCAGAGCAGAATTAAAGGCCACAGCTAGAGAACGAGGACCAGAATGACATCGAGGCAATGGCTGATGAATGCCTTCACTACAAGTCTCCGATTGGTTCTGAAGATTTGTCTCATCTCGGCAAACAAGATCATGACAATCAACGCCTATGTCATCCCTGTCCTCACCTACTCGTTTGGGCTCATTAAATGGTCGAACACCGATCTTGAAAGGTTAAACAGAACCATCCGCGTCGAAAGGACAACGCACCGAATGAACCACAGTAATTCGGCAATTGAAAGGGTAGTTCTACCACGACATAGAGGGGGTAGGGGCGTTGTAGATGTCAAGAAACTGTGTAAGTCACAAGTTATACAGTTGCGAGGCTATTTTAACAGCAAGCGAGGTGTTGCGCTTTACGACACCATCTGTAAAGCGGATCTCAATTACACGCTCTTGAATTTGTCCTCAGAGGAGGCTTTGAATATCAGGGCAGAAGCCATAGAGGAATTAGAAACGCAATGGAGAAGTGGATAGTGAGGTATCCAATATTTAACTATAAAAGGGCGTCCTGTTTCCAGAAAGTGATGTATTCGTCACTGCGATTCAGGACAGGGTTGTCAGAACCAGAAATTATCGCAAATAAGTGTTACATCAACACGTGGTTGACCGGTGCCGATTGTGTGGAGATACCAATGAATTCATTGAGCATCTTATTGATGGTTGTCGCGTAATGGCTCAGGCAGAATATTCGCATACATAGTGATGTGGCGGTCATTATACATTTCAGTGCCCGTTTTAGAAAACGAAGATTACATCTTATATTGGGATGTTATCATCCAGACGGATAATTATATTCGAGCCAATCGACCCGACATTGCGATGCGTGAGAAAAAAGGCGGAAGATTCTACATGATCGACATTGCTTTTCCACTTAACCGAAATTTGCCGGCAACCTATACAACCAAAATCCATGAGTATAGCAAGCTAAGACATGAAGTAAAAACAATATGTAGGAATGTGAAACATGTATCTATTCATCCTGTTGTGGTATCGGATACAGCTAATGTGCACGCAAGATGCACTGGGCATTTTGAACATTTAGGAGTCAGTAGGGTACTGGCAGCAGCTCAGAAGGCGGTTTTATTAAACACCTGTCGCATTGTAAGAAACTTTCTAGACCATCAGGAAGCAAGCGACTAAAAACCTGTGGAGTGGCAGATGGTAGCTCTAAGAAACGTTCCAGAGGCGACTAATGTCACCTTCAACGCTCGCGACCGCTGTGTAAGGATAAAAGCGGTAAAAGACGAATTAAATTAATTCATAACATCCTCCTATGATCGGGCACTTGACTTAGTCCGCAGCTGATGCTAAAAAACCCGGTTCACCCGAGAAGAATTAAAAATTAATAAATGACCAAGTAATAATTATGGGTATAATAAGATAAATATTTAAATTCTCTAAACATGAATTTTATTGAAAAATTCATATAGTAGTTATTTTTATAATTTATAAAACAAATTTATAAAGCACTGAATCCTAAATTTTATCCTAAAAAATATTTAAATATTTATTGAATATTTAACTTTGATGGTTATTTCGTTGATATAAAGTCGAGAATACAAGAATAAAAACTTGTTTACGTTAATATAACCTGATATAACCTTCTTTAACACAAGTCAGTTTGACAGATCTTTTGACGGAACTTCACGTCAGTTGGTGGCACGTGGTGGATTTAAACAATAGAATATCATTTGGCCGGCCAAGATTCGATTTTGTGGCTGTCTTTGCACAGTTAACCATTTGAACGTTTGGCCATATGGCCGATTGGCATTTGTTAGACTGTTGAACGATTTAGATACCATGCTCTATTCCAAACCACAAATTAAAAAGTGAAATTAGATACATTTTAAGACAAGTTATAATTAATTATATATTGGTGCCCAGAGTATGTAGTATAGACGACAAAACATCTGATTTGTTGCGTGTTGCAGAAATGTCTGAATCCGATTTATTATCTAATGAACAACTTGATGGCCTTGACGGGCTTGAGAACGGTCAAGATGGAGACGCTTTAATGCACAATGATTGTGTGAGACGTGACTTTACTGAAGCTAATATTGATGATCCCGTAAGTATTAATAATATATTTCTTCAGATTTATTATCGAATTATTTGTGACGTATTAGACGTAACTATAATGTGCCTACTAATCAGTTAGGTTTTCTATAAACTTGATAAAACAATTAAAAAATTAGAATTGAAACCAAAAATGGTCATAGTTTTTATGAGTGCTTAGAGCAAGCTGAGATATCGAATTCAGGCGGTTACAAATCTTTAAATGTTCAATGATTACACTGGTATGCATGGATTTCTTGAACGATAAGCTTCATGGTTTTTCCGAAGGTTTTTTTTACACTGAACACGATTTCGGGGTAAAAATTTATCCATCACGTCCAGTTTTTGAGCAAAAGAGTGCAAAATTGTCCCAAAAAAGGTTTTTTTTTGCGGATAGCAAAATGTATGTGTAATTAATTTATAGGTTGCATCAGGATTAAAAGTAGAGACACAAACGAACAACCCCTAAAAATATAAGCGCACAGCGTTCCACAAAAACGGCCTTTAATACCAATGTAAAATTCTGACAGTGAAAAAATGTAAAACATTTTATTAACTCAAAACTCCATTTAGTTGGAGGTTACTGGTATTTCTGCGATTGATCTGTATAGGAGTTTTGAGGTGATACAATTTTTTTTTGTTTCACTGTCACAATCTAGAATTGGGTAGATTAATTGATATGAGTTTTGTAGAGCGCTGTGCAATTATGTCTTTAGGGGTTGTTTGTAGACCAGTGTTATTATTCAAATGTGGTTCAAACTTACTTTACATCCGCGAAATAACTCTACAAACCACTACTTGACAAAGCTGCCGTTTTTTAAATATGCAATTATTTTTTCAATAACCAAGCAACGAGTTTGAAACTTTCGGAAAATTTGCCCCTTGCCGCTCTGCAAAAGTCTGCAAAATTTCAGCCCAAAATAATTATTAGTTTTCATAAAAACTTATTTGTTTAAAAAAATGGACTATATTTCAACGTAATTTCTACACTTTTGTCTGATAGGATGTCAACTAAAGTGGCTGATTTTCCTCTACAGGAGTTTTTCTATCAAGTAAACTTAGCGGTAAAACAAGTTTTTATCATTAAATTGCAAAAAAGTGGCTTCAAAAAGACGGTGGTATTTTTTTTCTCTTAAACAAATGAAACAACTCCGTCAATTTTTACTGTATAGAATCGGGATAAAATTCATTCTATAGGTGCTACTTTTTTACACATTTTCAAAAAAAATGGTTGTACTTCAAGAAGGGGCGGAGATACTATGTTTTTTTTAAACAATTACTGATACTGCAATTTTAAACGTCCAAAGCTGAAGTTTACATGAAGTACAGAATAAGAGCTGTACTATTTGTTATAAAATTTACGAGACAATGCATTCTCATTTTGTTGTCGATCATGGTGACTGATTATGCAAGAAGGCTTGACGCTTGGCGGAGTGGGAGAAGCCGCTGTCGCGTAGGTATGGTTATTAGACAATAATTGAAGTATTTTTTACATTTTTTTCCTCCAGTTATTTTACAGATGTAAATGTAAAGATAAATAAAACAGTTTTAAACTTAAGGCATTAGATATAATTTTTTTTGAGAAGCAACCAACAGATTTGTGACCAGCACGGAAAGCTAGTCGATGATTCATTGTAATAAATTTAAAGGAGGTTTTTCGGATTTCAATCGTGTGCAAAACTACGAATCTTTCCGACGTTTTATGAACATTGCAGTTCACTTCTTCAGGGCTAACCTCAAACTGAAGTTTCATGTTATGTTGTTCTTATCTACATTCTCTACGATGCCTGTGATTGACCAGAGCGCCCCACCGTGGGGACTGGTCAAACTTGATTGGCGAATCAAGTCTTTTTTAAAAAACCCGGGAGGACAAAAAGCCTAATCGGATTGGTATTATATCCATTGTCTCTATGGATCTGATTAGGGTGTTTTAAGATTTCGATTGCTTCTTTATGTTTTCTTGGAAAAATATTGTACTTTTTTGCGATGAAGGTTGTTTTGTCAAAGAAAATACTATGTCCTGTTTCGATATGATGCTCAGCTAATGCTGATTACGTGAAATGTTTTAGCCTGATTTTACTCTCATGTTCTTTTACACGTTGGCTCACTGCACTCCCGGGTTCTCTAATATAGACAAGAAAAGCCACAAGAACAAGGGATTTTATATACTCCCGGCTCACTAAGAAGTGCCTTTTTATCTTTAGGGTTGTTTAGAAGCTGTCCTATTTTCTCAGGTGGTTTAAATATGGTTGGGATAATGTGTTTGCTGAGAATTCTTCCTATTTGTTATGTGATACCTTGAATGTAGGATAGGATGGTGGTCGTTTTTCTCTCTCTTTCTTTAGCAGGTTGTGTTGTCTGGTTTTTTTGAGTGTATTTTCTTATTGCAATGGAAGTCTTAAAACACCCTAATAATATAAATAGGGGCAATGGATATAATACCAATCCGATTTGGCTTTCCGTCCTCCCGGGTTTAAAAAAAAGACTTGATTGGCCAATCAAGTTTAACCAGTCCTCACGGTGGAGCGCTCTATTCAATTACAGACATCGTAGAGAATTTATATAAGAACAACATAACCTGAAACTTCAGTTTCAGGTCAGTTCTGAAGAAGTTTTTTTATATTGAAATAATCAAATTTTATATTGAAATTGTTTGCAATTTGAACACGTGAATTTAATTCCGGCGCGAGCGCCTGGTATACCACAACGGATTCCCCGACTCCGCCGCCACTGACTGCGTCGATCCTTTTCTGTGAACTTTTTCGTGAAACCGGCACGATTTATGAGCAATAAATTTAGAATGAATTTCTTCGTGAATTTTATAACAATTAGTAGGGCTCTTTTTCTATATTTGGTACGAACTTGAGCTTTATAAAATGAAAATTGACGGAGTTTTTTCATTTGTTACAAGAAAAAAACTTAACATCTCTTGTAAGTCACTTTTATGCAATTTAATTATAAAAAGTCGCTCTGTCGTTAAATGTACTTGATAGTACAACTATCGTAGAGTATAATCACCCACTTTAGTTGATATTCTATCGGCCAAAAGTTTAGAAATTCCGTTGAAAAAAATAAATTTTTTAAATAACAAATGAGTTTCTGGGAAAACTAATACTTATTTTGGGCTGACATTTCGCACACTTTTTAAAAGTGGCAACTTTTTAAAAGTTTCTGAAAGTTTGAAACTTGTTGCTTGATTATTGCAAAAATAATTGCATATTTTGAAAAAGGCAGTTTCGGACGGTTTTTTTTTCAAATAAACAAATCAACGAATCTTAACGTACGATCCGTCATTTTGTACATATTTGTGAAATCTACATTTTTCAACTAAACTTTTTTTCTGTCAGACCTATAGATTCATTGCAATAAACAAAAAACCTGGTTTTGCTATCATTAACGATTGCTTACATACAGTGCTTCCTAATTGTTGGTTTCAAATATATGAGATAAAAGATACTCCTTTTTGGATCTACTTCAAATTTCATGAAGAAAATTTTATTCAAATGTTTATATTTAACAAGTTAATGCTAATTTTTGAATGAACACACTGTGACGTGCGATTTTTAATAAAATCTTCTGATGATTTGTACATCAATAATGTAAAGCTTCATTATAAAATTAGCATCAACTAATTTCAGAGATAGATTTTTTTTTTTGAAGGAGGAGGGGAAATCTTACATAAGACACCCAGCCCAGGGTTTACCTCGGTAAACCCAAGGTTGGGTAGGGTCTTTATTCTTACCGGCTAAAACCCCTCCCCCTTCACTCTCAAAACACGCATCGGAATCCGCGTTAGAATTACTTCAATGCGGGTGCTGTCCGTAAGCTGTTTGAAGGCTTCTCATCATGCTTTCTGGTGTGAAAAGTTTGTCTGTTTCTCTGTGAGTAAAAAAATTTGTCCTTGTCAGATCTTTTACGCTCAAATAAATATTTTTTAAAGCACCCGTGTCCTGATAGTGCCTGAGTGAAAAAGTAGTCTACTTCAACATGAGTACGTTCGGTCCATAATTTCATAGTTGGAATTAGCTTCCACATTCAACGTCCCAGTTTTCCTGATTCCCATTTTTCTTGTCATTTGGTCATTATGTTTTCTCTAGCCTCTTCTCGCTACTGCCCCTCATATATCTCATGTCTTTCCTTTGCTAGTAGTTCTATTGGAGGAATTCCGGCCAGCACTCTTATGGCCTCCACTGAGATAGTCCGGTATCCGCTACAGATCCTTATGCCCATAACTTTCTGGATCATCTCAAGTTTTCTTTAGGGGTTCTTTTGCCTACAGTGCTCTTAGCCAAACAGGTGCAGCATATAGTATCTGAGAGTGTACAACACTCGTGAGGACTCGCCTCTTGGAAGCTCTTGATCCCCTGATGTTCGGTATGAGGCCTGCTAGAGCCGTCATAGTCTTCTCCGCTTTCTGGACTATTTTGTCTATGTGCTCGGCAAATTTCAGTTTGGTGTGAAGCCATAATCCAAGCTGCCTTATGCATTTGCTTGGATAGACTATCGTACCTTGTATGCTAAAGCATATTGGAGCTATCTTCCGCTTAGTGGTCAAAAGTACTGCTTCCGTTTTCTGTGGCGCTATCTCAAGTTTCCTGCTTTCCATCCACTTAACCACTCTCAGGCATGCCGCGACTGACCTAGCACTGAGCCCTGCGTGACACCACTTTTTATTTCTCTGTTTCTTGTTTTGCCTTCTGCTTCCAGCGTTATTATTCTTTCTGACAGATAGGACGCTAAGAGGCTTAGCAAACTTGCTTCTATTTTCCGCCCCCCCCACAACTTCTCTGATTGCATCCACAGTTTGTCGTCCTTCTCTAAAGCCGTAGTAGTTGTCCGCTAGATCTCCAGAGCGTTCAAGTTTCTGTTTGAGTCTACCGAGACGCGTGTCGACACTCTGCTGCCCTATGGCCTTCCTTTCCGCATTTCATACATAGTTTTTCCTATCGGGTCCTTTGCATGTCGCTATCACGTGACCGTATTCCCAGCACCTAGAACATGTAATCTCCCTTTTTCTCTCCCTTACCCTGCAGTACGTCCAGCCAATCTTTATTTGTCCCTTCTGAGTTAAGCAGTCAGCGTCTAATTCGCGCATTACTAACGTCACGTTCTGTCTTCCGCCGTAGGCTTGTCGAAGTGCTCTGATCTCAAAGTCTTCGGGTGTCACCTCAGATTCTCTGGAGACTGTTTCTCTGATTTCTTCAACAGTCGTCACTTCATCCATGTCTTTGGTGTGGACTATCTTGTTCCTGACAAGGAGAGACGTAGTCGCTTGTGGTACCTTCTCCATTAGTTTCTGTTTTAGAGTCTCCCTTTCATTTGGACTAAGAGAGCGTCCCCTTTCGGCCTTCTTATACGTCCTGTGTTTTTGTTTCCTTCCTGTGTGTGGATATATAGATAGATTTTTTTTTGTAAGAAGCGGGGAAATCTTGCATAAGACACCAAGCTGAAGGCTGGGTAGTGTTGGGTTCTTACCGTCTAAAACACCTTCTCCTTTTTACCCACCTAAGTCTCCGGAAACCTCTTGCGCATTACTTCAGAGGCTTGGGTCATGGAACCGTGCGGCCAGTCTGCGATCTCCACGGTGGATGTTCTGCGTCCTTCGAGCTGTTCAGTCGATTCGTTTTCGGCTCCATTTCAGGCTTTCTTCTTTACAGTCGAGGGCAGACTCCGTGGTGCCAAGTTTTGGCAGTCTGACGCTTTGTGCCCCTCCTGGCTACACCTCTAGCAGTTTTTGCTCCAGTCTTCTCCTTTGCACTCACGAGCTATGTGGCCGCATTTGTGGCAGCGGTAGCAACGGGTTTATTTTTGGGGAACTGCTAATGTGCTCCCCCAGTAAAGCCTCTAATGCTTCCTGTACCTCTTCTACCTCGGTCGTTTCAACGAAGTCGCGAACTACTACTTGGGCTCTTGGAATGAGGTGTCTAACTCCACCTTTTTCCCATAAGACTTCCTTCAACGCGTCGTCAAAACTGGCTCTCTCCTCCGCTTTGGCTCTTACCTCGAGGAGAACTTCCCCTGTCTTGATCTGTCTGATGTGCTTGACAGCAACTCAAAGTTCCTCGGGCTTGACAGACATTTGCACATCTTTTATGATGCTTGCATACATCTGTCCAGGGGCGGACTTGATTAAGAGAGCCTCGCCGCGAGTCCTCCTCTTTTTGCTTTTTCCACCAATGCTCGTTTTGGTGGTTTAAGTAACTTTTCTAGGAGCAGCACCTTTTTCTTTCTCATTTTTCTTTGATATTCTGCTCTTCGGCTTTCAACCTCAGCAAAGCCGCCCAGCCCTCTTTCCTGCGATTGCATCTGCATGCGGAGGTCATCATTCTCATGCTGCAGCTTCTCTTGGCCCCCGGTTTTAGAGCTTGGACCAATTTGTTTGACCCAGCTTTGGAGACCCATTAAGCGTACGATCTCCACTTCATACGCCAGATGACTGCTGACCGTGGTGCTTTCCGCTTCTGGAGGGCTGCCGCGCCTCTTCCTCTTGGCCAGAACTTCCGTCTCCTCCACCGACAAATTGTGTGATTGCCCCCTCCCGAAAATAAATCCGCGGGGTCGGCGTCTACCACCGGGGTTTGCACCCAATCGGAATCGACGGTGAGATCTTCCCTCACTTAATAATAATAATAATAATAACAGATCTTTATTATGAACCCAGTTTACATAAAATTGAATACACAAAAGCAGATGAACAATAGGAACATAAAAGGCAGAGGTTCAGCTCGAGCTGCTTTCCAACCTATCCTATCCTAACCTATCCTCACTTGGGGTGTATTGTTTTTATCAACACACGCCATGGCTGGTTTTATTTCGGGGTTCCTTCCCCTAGGTGTTCCTCTTAATCCCTCTCCTCTTTGTTCTTTGCCTGTCTGGCTTGGGAGGCCCTAGCAGTAGCTACGCTACCGCCAGCATAGCCGCCGAAGTCATTAGAGGAGAGTTCAAGCTCTACCGTGAAGACAACGCAGGAACACTCATAGGTAGCGGATAGATTGATTTCTTTTTGTTCTATTGTTTTTGTTTTTTTATTTATTTTTTTTATGAGGGAAATCTTTCATAAGACACTCAACCTGGGCTTTACCTAAAGGCTGCGTAGTGTCGGATTCTAACCGACGAAAACCCCTCCTCATTCCGCGTGTACTAACGACCCCGGAACCGCGTGAGCATTACTTCAAGGCCGCTGGTCACGGACGCATGTTTGTCGGAAGCCGACACTTACTTTCCAGAGCCTCGCGATTCACTCCACTCAGCAAACCCTTACGGTTTTCTTTTTGCTGTGGGAGGTGGGCGCGGAGTCACCTTATTCTGGCACTGCGCCTTGTGGCCGTCCAGACTGCACCTGCGACAATTACCACTGCGGTCTTTTCTGGTACATTCCCCTGCGCAGTGTGCCCAGGACTGTGGCATCGGTAGCACCGGGTTTCGGCACTGCACGCTTTCATCCGGCAGTATACCTACCCGACCTTTAGTCGGGCTGCCAGCTCAAAATTTCTGGCAGGAGCTGCGTCAAGCTCAATGAAGGCTAGGATACAGCCCCTGTTGCTCTTTTTGTCAATTTGATCTTAGGAGGGGCATCGATGTGCTCCCTTAGGACCGCCGTGAGAGCTTCCTGTATATCTACGACCTCGGTAATCTCCACAAGGTTGTAGATCACCAGTTGGCCTCTTGGAACGAGGTGACCAACACCACCGTTGTCTCCAAGAGCCCCTGAAAGAGCAGTTCCAAATCGCTCCCCGTCCTCCTTTGTGGCTTTGAGCTCTTCGCCAGTTTTTGTCTGCCTCATGGCCTTGACAGAAACGCTATGGTCATCAGACTTGACACTCACCTGGACTTCCTTTAAGACGTCCGCATACTTCCACCCGATCTGAATCGACGGTGAGATCTTTCCTCACTTGGGGTATATTGTTTTTATCAACACACTCCATGACTGGTTTGAATTCGGGTTTCCTTCCCGTACGTGTTCCTCTTAGTCCCTCTCCTCTTCGTTCTTTGCCTCTCGGGCTTGGGAGGCCCTACCAGTAGCTACGTTACCGCCAGCATAGCCGCTGAAGTCATTAGAGGAGAGATCAAGCCCTACTGCGACGACAACGCGGGAACATCTTCAGGTAGATAGATAGATGGATGGATGGATGGATGGATGGATGGATGGATGGATGGATGGGTGG
>CAKNYM010046984.1:47741-80018 GCA_932195095.1 Andricus curvator | reverse complement strand
GGATGGATGGATGGATGGATGGATGGATGGATGGGTGTGTGTGTGTGGGTGGGTGGGTGGATGGATGGATGGATGGATGGATGGATAGATAGATTTTTTTTTTCTGTAGTAGGAGGGGAAATCTTGCATAAGACACCCAACCTAGCAATCGTCTACATGGGTAGGCCATTCTTAGGTTGGGTAGTGTCAGATTCTTACTGACTAAAACCCCCCGTTTTTCCTGCCAACCCATGTTCCCGGAACCGCTTTCGCATTATTCAGGAACATGAGTTATAGGCATTCTACGCCGTGCTTCGGCGTCCCGATGTTTTGCCTGCTTGGCATTACACCTCTTCACCCCCAACCAAGATGCACGGATCGTCCTCAGTAGTGTGGTGGTTCCACACCTCGGGCTCGGCGGCCTTCGGCATCCTGGCTGGGGGTGGTCAGGTATTTTGCGTTATACTATACTATATTTGGTCTACTTGTCTGCCTTCTTGTTCTTTGTTTTGTATGATGTGTCTTATAGCTCATAGTCCCCGGAAGATGGTCAGTCGGGGGCCTTTTCTCTCGAGCCGCGCAGAAGTAACACTGGGGAATACTCACGCACTCCTCAGATTTGTGCCCTTCCTTGCCTCACGTCCTATGTGGTTCTGAAAGCTCTGTGCTCTTTTTCTTTGGTACCGATTATGTCCGTTATTGTCAAAGATGTTGCCACAATAGTGACATTTGTCCGTGTCCCATTTTTTTCTTTAGTATAGGTACGCCATGAAGCAGCCATGGCCTGAAAGCGCCTGCGTCAGGTAGTAGTTCACTTCTCCGTGTTTACGGTTAAATCATTGTCTGATATCCGGTATCAGTCGCCAGGTCCAGCGGCCATGTTTCCCATTTGTCCACCTTTCCTGCCATCGTCGCATAAGGTTTTCTATACATTTTTTCTGGTCTGCACCGTTGTACTTCGCTTTCCTTTCTTTCGCCAGAAACTCGATAGGGGGAATTTTTGTAATTACGAGTGCACCACGCTTTTGAGTATTCTCCTTTTCGATGCTCTTGGACCCCTCATATTCGGCATGAGACTTGCCAGGGCTGTCATGGTCTTTTCCGCCTTCTCGACTGTTTTATCAATGTGAACGCTATAGTTGCGTTTGGTGTCCAACCACACTCCCAGTTGTTTCAAGGATTTCCGGGGATATATTTCAACTTCCTGCACGTTAAAGAATATTTGACTGATCTTTCTCTTGGTTGTCAGGAGTACTGCCTCCGAGGGGTTGAAAACTCGTGAAGTTAGCTGTACACTTGTAATGAAATTTCCTGAAATATCTGAAATCTCCTGAAATATCTGAAGTCAGTTGAAGTCACTTGAATTCACTTGAATTCACTTTTAGTCACTTGAAATCTCCTGAAATATCTGAAGTCATTTGAATTCACCTGAAGTCACGTGAATAAATGTAAAGTCACTTGAAACCACCTAAATTCATTTGGGGTCACCCATATACCACGTGGACAGTTTTTTTTCGGGAGGGAGAGGAGTATGGCAAAAGTCCACGATAGTTTACGAGGTGGTCCAAATTTTTTTTTTTTTTTTCAATTTTCATGCATCGCCCTCAAATTTGTTCAAATCAAAAAAAAAAATTAATGCGTTTAAAAAAAATGATATTCAGAGGTTCCGCAAGCCCCGTATAGTTTAACACGTATTTCCATAAGAAAGCAAGACGTTTTTGTATATTTTATTCAGAATCGTCAATATTAGGTGTATCGAGTTGACCCTGAAAAATGTTCTACAGAATTAGCTATAGAATACGAATAAGAAATTACTTTTTGAAATTCACCCACATAAGTCTGTTTTATAGGGTCCCAAATAAACCCCATAAGTGAAAAATTGGGTATTGCGAGTTTCTGGCGCTGACTATTTTTTTTTTTTGACGTTCCTTTTGGTAAACACTGTTTCTAATACATAAAATATTACTTTATTGTGATAATTTAATGTTTAAATAAATTGTTTAAACAATTCATTTTTGTTTATAGTCATTTTATCTTAGAATGGAGTTAAAAAGTCGCGGTTTTATCTGAAATTTTCAACTGATTCTCAACTTTTCAGTCAGAGCGATGCAATAATCAATTGAATTTAACAGAAATAATTCTTTAAACAATTTGATATTTAAAATAATATTCTTTCACAATAATGCTAGAAAGTTGCAGTTTATTCTAAAGTTTCCACTTTTGGTTAACTTTTAAATTATAGTAGGGTAATAATTAAATCAAGTTAACAAACATAATTGTTTAAAAAATGTATTATTATTTTTAACGATATTCTCTTTGAATAATGTTAGAAAGTTGCGGTTTTTTTTAAGTTTTCAACTCTTCTTCTACTTTTCACTTAAGTATGATAATTGTGACTGAAATTCAACAAAAATAATGTTTTAAACAAATTATTATTGTTTTTAACTATCTTCCCATATAATAATGCTAGATAGTTGCGGTTTCTCTGAAATTTGTTGACTTTTTGTCTACTTTTTACTTAATGAGATCATAATGTAAGTTAATAAACATAATTGTTTATACAATTTATTATGGTTTATAACTACCTTTTCTTAGAGAAATGCTAAAAGTTGCGGGTTTTCCTGAAATTTTCAGCTTTTCATTAACTTTTTAGTTATCATTAACTACTTCAAGGAAAATTTACATTTATAATATGATCCATCTGAAAAATTTGAAGAATATTTTTAATATCTGTTTCGTGTGCCGAAGAAAGGGGGCTTACTCTAAAAAAATCGAAATCATGATTTTTACACCTTTCAATAGTTTTTGAGTTGCTCTTTTTAATGAAACCACCGAAAAAAAATTTCGAGCGTTATTATTTCTAATAATTGAGTTGTTAGGTACCCGAGAAATCAGGCTTTCGCTGGAGAGCTCGAGATCCCGTGAAACACCTCCCACCACTCACCACTACATATCCGCGTCTCATCTATACCCGTCCGTGAGCCGCGTCTACGATCTATCTCTTTCCTCGTGAGAATATAGTGTTAAGTGGAGAGGGCAGATCTCGTGAGTCTTCCCTCTCTCCTAAAAGTCGCGTCTATACGGTCGCCTTCGACCGCTCGCCCTAAAAAATCTCACTTTTCAGAGTAAGCCCCCTTTCTTCGGCGCACGTCACATCTGTTTCATTTCAGAAAAATATATTCACAAAAAGAAAGATTGTTTAAAAATTTCCTTTCTATTGTTTATTCATTATTTGTTTATAACTAAAAAGCCGGAGCAAAGTTATAAATTTAAGAAAAAAACACAACTTTCTAGCAATGATCTAAGAGAAGATAGTATTAAACAATAATAAATTGGTTAAACAATTATGTTTGTTAACTTGCTTTATTTATCATCTCACTCTAATCATAAAATTCGGAAAACCCTGACTTTCTAACTGTATTCTAAGAGAAAATTGCTCAAAGAAATAATAATTTATTAAAACAATGCATGTAAACATCTAATTATCAGTGAGAAGTAGTATTTTATGTATTAGAAACAATTCGTTTTAAAAAAAACCGCAAAAAAATCATAATTAGCGCCAGCAACTCGCAAAACCCAATTTTTCACTTATGGGCTCTTTTTGAGACCCTATAAAACAAACATGTGGGGGTGATATTTAAAAACTAATTATTCATTCATATTTTATAGTTAATTGTGAAGAGCAATGTTGAGTTTCAACTAGATTCATATAATATTGACGATTCTGAATAAAATGTACAAAAACGTATTTTTTTCTTCTGGGAAATTTGTGTTAAACTTCATGGGGCTGGCGGAAACTCCGAAAATAATTTTTTATTGAAGGTCAAAAAGAAATATACTTTTTCATGAATAATTTTATGCAAAATGAGCATGAAAAAGATACGCAATTAAAAACCAGACATCAAACTACCTCACTTTTCGGAAAATGTAATAATCTAAATGCATTGGTTCAGAATCACTCACAAATCTGAATTTTTTTTTAAACGCATTTATTTTTGTGTGGATTCGAACAAATTTAGGGGCGATATGTATGGAAATTCGAAAAAACAATTTTCCAACGCATTTTTGTACCACCCTAACGTGGACTCCCGTTTTCCTGAATCTGCGGATTTCTTTTTAGAAACACATAAAACACTACAAAAATGTTCACTAATTTTTGTTTGGACATCTTACTTTGTATCACGAAGCTTATGTTTTTAAGAAAAAGCGAATTCTCATACAATTCACAGCTCCTTTTGGGTTCGTAGCTTTTGAATACCAAGAATATCCATATTATCATAAAATATGAAATAAGTCCACGTGGACAGAGGAGCCAGGGGGAGAGGGTTCGTCAAAAGTCCACGCTTGTCCATGAGGGGCGGGGGTGAAGATGTAGTAAAAAATTGTCCACGTGGTATATGGACGGTCCCTTTGAAGTCACTTTACTTCTCCTGAAGTCACTTGACTTCTCCTGAAGTCAATTGAAATCTTCTGAAATATCTGAAGTCATTTGAATTCACCTGAAGTGACTTGAAGTCACTTGAATTCTCCTGGAGTCACTTGAAATCTCATGAAATATCTGAAGTAATTGGAATTCACATGAAGTCACGTGAAGTCACTTGAAGTCACGTGAATTCCCATGAAGTCACTTGAATTCTCCTGAAGTCACCTGAAATCTCCTGAAGACAGTGAAATCTTCTGAAGTCATTGAAATATCCTGAAGTATCTTGAAGTCAGAAGTAGGTATACACCCAATCGGTCGAGTTGTCAACCCCTCGACTGCCTCTGTTTTTTCGGGTGCTATCTGGAGTTTCTTTTCCTCCATACATTTCACTACTCTAAGTATCGCCGTGTTGGCAGCTGTCATTAGCAGTTTTTCGGTCTTTGCTATTACTACCATGGCTATATCATCAGCAAAGTCGACTAGATAAACACCTTCTGGTAGTTCCAGTTTTAGGACGTCGTCGTATTGAATATTCCAAAGGGTTGGGTCCAGAACAGAGCCTTGGGGAACACCGCTGTTTACCTCATTTGTCCTTGTCTTGCCTTCAGCCGCAAACATTACTATCCGCTCAGAAAGATATGACGCTATTAGACTTACTAATGTTTCATCTATGCCTCTTCTTCTTAGGCTATCGAGGATGACTTGCCACGAGGCACTGTTAAAGGCATTCTTCACGTCTAGCGTGATTAAGGCACATAGACGTCTGCATGCTTTTGAATAGGCGGTCGCCTTTTCTGCTATCTCTACTACCTCCCCAATAAGCATCTATGGTTTGTCGACCTTCTCTGAACCCATATTGGTTCCTTGCGAGGCCACCAGTACGTTCGAGTTCTTTTTTGAGTCTCCCGAGTATCAAGTGCTCGTAAAGCTTCCCTTCAGCATCCAGCAGGCAAATCGGTCTAAACGAGCTGGGGTTTGAAATTGGCTTGTTTCCTTTCCGTAGGAGGACGAGTTTCGACCTTTTCCATATTTCAGGAAATTCGCCTATTGCAGCCAGCCTATTGTAAGTACGAAGGACATATTCTGGTGGAATTTCCGCGGTCTGCTTTACTATTTCTGGTGGGATGCTTCCTGGACTTATTGCTTTATTGCATTTCATTTTGGAGTTCGCCGACCTTAGCTCTTCCTCCGTGAACATTTGGAACTGTAGCGGCCCACTTCGGAGAAACTGTACTGGTTCATGTCTAGGGAAGAGGTGCTTTACTACCTCTTCTGTGGCTTCCATAGTTAGTTGAGGTTTGGCTGGGTATCCCTGAATTCTTTTTTAACTATTTGGTACCTCTTTCCCCATATGTCGTTGTCAACTTCGTCACAAATAGCGGACGAGCCTCCTTTCTTTGCAACCTTGATAGTTTTCTGTAGCTCTTTCTGAGTCTGGGTCAGATTATCCCAAAGAAGGCGCCTTAGAGCAGGGTTGTTCTTCTTTCCGGCTCTCGTATACTTCTTTTTTGGATGCAGTTATGCCGCAGCTGTGCAATTTCAAGGTTCCACCAGTACATAGGCCGACACCACTTGAATGATTTGAGTTTTGGCATGCAGGCATTGCACACGCCTCTCAGCACGTTCAAAAATCCCTCAGCCGATGTTGTGGTGGGATTTATTGCTATTGCTTCTAGGGCTCGCCGTTTCTTGTCGATGTTGATCTTCTTGAGATTCCATCCTCTATCTGCTTGAATTTTGCTGGGATAGCAGGGCTCATCTTTGATCGTAAAAGTGATGTAGTTATGGTCACTAAGGGACTTCTTTTCAGTGACTTCCCAGTCCGCTATTTTCCTTCCAATACCTACCGTCGCGAGCGTTATGTCGAGAATCGATCCGTAGTTGAACGTTTCGTATGTTGGCTTTTCTCCTACGTTTCTAACAGTGAAATCGTGTTGAGCTATCCATTCGGTAACAACTTCTCCCCTTTTGTCTGTGAAGTTCATGTCCCATTGCGGAGATTTGGCATTGAAGTCAACCACAATTATTGCCTCTTCCGATCTAGCTCTAATTTCGTTGCCTACTTGTTCTAGGTACTCCGACAGCTCCTCAGTATCCCTATTTGGTTAGGCCTAGCAGCTGTATAGTGTGAAAGATTTCATAGCAACCCAGCAGAAACTTCTACCGCTCCCCTGAGCGTCTATGACAATATTATCATCCAATATCTTGATAGCTATGTCTAGTTCGTCATCGTATATCCAATCTCTCCTGCTTTCTATGGCTTTTATATTGGGTTCACATAGTACTAGTACTTAGGCTTGTATATCTTTGGCGGTAGCTAGACCGATATCAACGGCAGAGCGACTCCTATTGGTGTTTATTTGTAGGATTCTCATTTTGATTTACCTGCAACGATGGTACCTCCGTCCTCTTTCCTTCTTCCTTGCGGCCTCCATGCCTATTCGTTTGATGTTTTTTTTATTCTGGCATTCAGCTGCTCTATGGCCTTCCTTCCCGCATTTCATGCAGAGTTTGTCTATCGGGTCCATTACAATCCGCTCGTACATGACCATGTCCCCAGCACTTCGGGCTGCTGTTGTCTCTGAGTCTTTCGGCTACTCTGAAGGCACTCCAGCCGATTTTTATTCTTCCTTTCGTCAACAGTTTATCCGCATCAGACTCACGCATTATTATCGTCACATTTTGCTGGCTGTCATAGGAAGTTCGTAGGGCTCTAACCTCAAAGTCCATTGTTTTGACATCAATTGCCTTTGATACTGCTTCTCTTATTTCATCGGAAGTGGTCACATCGTCCATTCCTCTGATGTGGAGAACTTTCTTTCTCCTCAGGAGCGATGTAGAGGCTGAGGGCACTTTCTCTTTGATTTCTTTTTTGAGCGCGTCCGCCATATTGCCAGTACTCTGGACCATTAGTAGGAGATCACCATTTTTGGTTCTTCGTATACCTTTGACGTCCACCCCGATATCTGTGGGTTTTACGGTTTGCTTGACTGTATTCAGTATGTCGGCGTAGTTCTTATTTTCCATTTTCACTAAGAGGGCATCTTGTTTTGGCCTCTTCATCCTTGTGGAGGTTTTTGGCGCGGCGTCTATTTCGTTTTTGTTTTCAGGTTGATTCTCGTAAATGTCTCCTACTTTTCTTCCTGCCTTCTTTTTAGTAGGTCTATACACCTCCATTTGGATGTCGGTATCGGCATATATGAATTCCAGCATCCGTATGAAGACAAGCCCCATGACTCCCTCTATATCTGGGATAGCAAGTTTTTTCTTGCTGTTGTATTGTATGTATTTTTTCGTTTCTGCCAGCGACTGGAATAGCAGTTTATCATTGCCATCGTATTCACTAGCTAGGTCATCGTGTATAGGGTAGAGTATGCTCCTAGTTAAATGTTTAAAGTTCCCTTCCGAATCCGGGAAACTTAGGAAGTGTAGCATCCTTGCTACTTCACCTGCTTTTTTTCCTTGATTCGTGAGGCCTTCTCTACCCGCAAACTTTTCTATAGCTGTGGCTATTTCGTTGGCATTCGATCGAAGATTTACATTACAGTGTAGAATAATATCTGAATCACACTGGGCTTCCCATATATGTCCATGCTTAACCTTGGCTATTTGGAAAACTTTTTCTTCCCAGTCATCTTCTGTTATTTTTGAGAAACATTCGAATGTTTCATCAAGTTTAAGTTCCCTCTTGCGTGCATGGAGCTTGTGCACTTAGAGGCATTGCTCACATTTACTGATGGGATGCTGTTCTCCTTGTAAACTTTTTATTTGGCGAAGTAGATCATCCTTCTGTGCCTGTGCTTTGGCTTCCATAGTCCGGATTTGCCTACGAAGCTTGTCGTTCTCACTAACGAGTTCTTTCTCCATATCGCTATCTCTAGTGTACCATTTGGGGTCGCTAGAGTGGAGTATCTCCGCTTGAAGTGCCAGGGCGCTGCTTATCTCGCATAACTCTTTGTTGGGATGGTACATGCCGGAGAGTACCTTCGTCAGATCTCTTGCAAGGGAAAAGATTTCTTCAATCGCGTCCAATTGGAATCTTGCATTGGTCTCGCGTCCCGTGACTACCTTTTCAGGCGTACTTCCCTTTCTCTTCCTTTTTGAAGCATTGGCTTTTGTTAAGTCATCCGTGGGCTGATCCTTTTCGCTGAATTCGGGCAGCGAGAAGGTTCTATTTCTCTGTGGAGTCCTCAAAATAGAGTTTCTCCTTGCAAAAGGGTCGACTTCTGTACCTGTTCTTTCTATGTCCATTGCCGTTTCGTTGCCTTTTGTTCTATCTGGGGTTGGAGGTGCCATGAAGTTTTGCCAGAGCTTCGTGCGTGGAGGGGCGGGCCTAAATAACTGGGAACGGGTACCACTGTTTATTTCTTTGTTTCTTTTTTTCCTTCTACTTCCAGTATTATGATTCTTTCTGACAGGTAAGACGCTAAGAGGCTTACCAAACTTTCGTCTATTTTCCGCCTCCTGAGTTCATCCAGGATCACTTGCCACGATGCGCTATTAAATTCATTTTTAACGTCGATTGTTATGACTGCACATAAACGCCTGCATTGTTTCGAATAAGCGGCTGTTTACTCTGCGGCAACCACAACTTCTCTGATGGCATCCACAGTTTGCCGTCCTTCTCTAAAGCCGTACTGGTTGTCCGCTAGACCTCCAGTGCGTTCGAGTTCCTGTTTGAGTCTACTGGGTATTAGGTGTTCGTAGAGCTTGCCTTCTACATCCAGGAGACAAATCGGCCGATACGAGCTAGGCTCCTCTATAGGTTTGTCACCCTTTCTCGATAAAGCGAGTTTTGCCCTTTTCCATTCCTTTGGAAATATACCGTTGGTCGCGAGTTTGTTGTACGTTTGAAGTACATAGTCTGGTTTGCACTTTGCTAATTGCTTTAATATCTCAGGAGGGATGTATCCCGGTCCTGGTGCTTTCCTATGCTTTATTTTCTCGCAAGCTAGCTGTAATTCCTCTTCTGTGAAGACGTTAAATGTCTGCGTTCCTTCGCAATTAAACTTTACTGCTTGGTGTGGGGAAAAGGTGCTCTGCCACGTCTTCCATTACACTAATAGTCATTTGGGGTCTGGGTGGGTATCCCAGAAGCCTTTTCTTAACGATATCGTAGCCCGTTCCCCATATATCCTTTATATAGTTCATCGCACACTGATGACCAGCTACCCGTTTTTGAAGCTTTGATACTTCTTTGCAGCACTTTTTTGCTTTCGACGTACTCAGCTCATAGGTGTCTCTCGATTTCTGGTAGTTGTGCTTTTTTTCGCGATTCTAGTATGTTTCCTTCTCTTTTCGATGCATATTCTCCGTAGTTGCGCATTCTCTTGGTTCCACCAGTACTTTGGTTTGCCCCATTCAACTGCCCTTGATCTTGGCATGCATTCCTGACATACTTTTTGCAATTTGTTGGAAAATCATTCAGCTGATGTGCTATATTCATTTTCCACTATTTGTTCTATGGCCTCTTTTAGTTTTTCCTCGTTTAGTTTTTTGGTGTTCCATCCGCCGAATTGGTGTCTACTTTTAGGAAACCCCGTTTTCATGCCGATCCCAAATGTGATGTAATTGTGGTCACTAAACGTTTCTTTATCGATGACCTCCCAGTTTGCAATTTTGTTACTGATGATACCTGTCGAAAAGGTTAGGTCAAGTATGGACCCATAACCTTGCCTTTCAAAGGTTGGTTTATCTCATTTGTTCTTTACGATCAGATTATGTTGTACTATCCATTCTGTAACAATTTTTCCCCTGTTGTCGGTCTTCTTCATACCCCATTGTGGTGATTTGGCATTGAAGTCCCCTACTACTATTGCCTCTTCTCCTTGGCCCTGATTTTATTAAAAATTTGTATTAGGAGCTCCGCCAATTCCTCGTCGTCTCGGTTTAGGGAGGCATAACAACCATATATGGCGAATGTCGGTGTTTCCACGTAGGAGAAACTCTTGCCTTTGCCATGGCCTTTAACAATAATGTCACGATCCAATACCTTTATGGCTGTGTCAAGATTTTCGTTAGAAATCCAGTCGTTTCTATCCACTATAGTCCTCTTATTTGGCTCACTTAGAACCAGTATTCCCGCGCCCATTTCCACGGCTGTAGCTAAAGCCAAGTCGTGAGCAGGGAAACTCCTATTTATGTTGATCTGTTTGATTGGTGCCCCTCTTGTTGAGGTGAATACGTGACCGTATTCCCAGCACCTAGAACATGTACTCTCTCTTTTTCTCTCCCTTACCCTGCAGTACGTTCAGCCAATCTTTATGTGTCCCTTCTGAGTTAACCTGTCAGCATCTAATTCGCGCATCACTAACGTCACGTTCTGTGTTCCGCCGTAGGCTGGTCGAAGTGCTCTGATCTCAAAGTCTTCGGGTCTCACCTCAGTTTCTCTGGAGACCGTTTCTCTAATTTCTTCAACAGTCGTCACCTCATCCATGTCCTTGAGGTGGACTATCTTCTTTCTGACAAGGAGAGATGTGGTCGCTTGGGGTACCTTCTCCATTAGTTTCTTTTTAAGAGCCTCTGCCTTGTCCAGTCCATTTTGAACCGTAAGAACGAGTTCTCCATTTCTCGTCTTTTTTACGTCCATAACATCAACTCCTATATCCGAGGGGATTACTGCTTGCATAATCTCTTTAAGCACATCGGCATAGTTTCTCCCTTTATTTGAACTAAGAGAGCGTCCCCTCTCGGCTTTCTTATACGTGCTGTGTTTTTGTTTCCTTCCTGTGTTTCCGCGCTACTCTCAAGTCTGCCCCTGTGTTTCCCTTCTGGTGTTGCTTTATTTTTTTCCTGACCTGGCTTGTATATCGCGACTTGCACGGGTTTGTATAGGAAAAGATATTCTAGCATTTTGATTATATCTCTTCCAAAGTCATCCTCCATTTCTGGTAGAGCAATCTTATTCCTATTGCTCTTTAGGACGTGCCCCTTTATAGCGCTTAAAGCCTGGAAAGTACTTTTTTGTGCGTCCTCCCGCTTCGAAGTGTCGACACCAAGAATTGGATAGTAAACGTATCTAGAGCTGTTTGAAAAATCTCCTTCTGAGTCGGGTAACCCTAGAGAGTGAAGCATCATTGCTACTTCACTATCCTTTCTGTTTTGCCTTATGAGCCCGTTTTTCCCGCTGAATTTTTCTATCGCTTCACTGACTTCCTTAATATTTGATGCGATCTCTGCGTTGCAGGGAAGAATAACGTCCCACTCCGCTGACACTTCCCAGACATGACCCTTTTTGACATTGGCTCTTTTAATCACCCCAATTCCCCAGGCCTCCTTGGTTATTGTGCGTAAAGTCTTGAGGCTTTCTTCGTCTGCTCTTTTCACGGATCAGACGATTTTCTTCTGCTTCATTCCCAGCGTTCAGTTTTTCTTTCCCCAGTTTACTCTCTGCCTGCGATTTGGTTTCTATGGTCCGGATTTGCCTACGAAGTTTATCGTTTTCACTTACGAGTTCTTTCTCGATGTCGATATCTCTAGTGTGCCTTTTGGGGTCGGTAGAGTAAAGTATTTCTGCTTGAAGCGTCAGTGCGCTGCTTATTTCACACAACTCCTTCTTGGGATGGTACATGCCGGAGAGTACCTTCGTCAGATCTCTTGCAAGGTAAAAGATTTCTTCAATCGCGCCTGTTTGGAAACTTGCATTGTTCTCACGTCCCGTGACTAACTTTTCAGGCGTACTTCCCTTCCTCTTTCTTTTTGTTGCGTTGGCTTTGGTTAAGTCCTCCGTGGAATGATCTTCTTTGCTGAATTCGGGCAGCGAGGAGGTTGTATTTCTCGGTGAAGTCCTCAAAATAGAGCTTCTCCTTGCAAAAGGGTCGATTTCTATAACTGTACTTTCTGTGTCCATTGCCTGTTCATTTTCTTTAGTTCTGTCCGAAGTGGGGGGTGCCATGAAGATTTGCCAGCGCTTCGTGCGTGGATGGGCGGGCCGAAATAACTGGGAACGGGTATATCCTCGGAACTCTGTCCTACCCCAGTTCCCTGGGGCCCAGCCTTCGTTTAACCGGTTCCGGAAAACGCGGACGGACCGAAACTCGCCCGGAGCACTGCAGATTCCGATCTCTGCAGCCACCACGCACTTCCTGATCAAGGCCCGAAGGGGCTGGCTCCTGATCCCATACTGCGGCTGACACCTCGGCAGTGCAAGCACACATCAGCCCCTTGCCATACCAGTGGACGCCAGACATGGTTCAGGGCACTCCCATTGGCCGCAGCAGGAACCGATCGTGTTTTTTTCTCGGTGTATTCTTCACCCAGTCTGTTTGGCCCGCGAGGCGTATTTTATTTCCGCCCTACCCTCTATATCTAGCGAGCATTCCCCTATCCGCCACCTGGGGACGCGTCACATATGGGTTACAGACTCCCAATGTGGAGATAGATAGATAGATAGATGGATGGATGGATAGGTATAAATATGTCCCGCCACCTGTGGTACAACCGGTAATGGCGGATAGACAAAAAAAATTAGACAAAAATTCAAATACAACAATGTTGTGCGGTCAATTTTTTAGAAACTGCAGAGTAACAAAGTTCCGTGTATGTGTGACGCCGCGCGTAGGCTGAGTGCCGCTGTCGCTGGGAGGCAGCCGGTTTGAGGCGGGGAGGTTGTAGTCTAAGAGCTGGTAACGTTTTTTGCCAAGTGGGAGTATAAGTACTAGTTAGTGGCGAATATATCTGGGAAACGGCCCATCTTTCGAAACATTACCCAGGTGAAAAATTGGAAATTTCAAGTGATAGTATAAGACTCAATTTTCTTCTAGGATCGACTATTGATGTCCCAAGTTTATTATTAATCTATCGCCAGACCGATAGCATGGACATAACACACTGCCAGACTCGATAATGAGAGATGATGCGGCCGCTTCCTCACTCTTCGGCTACCCACTCGGACCCACACTTTTGATGAAGATTATGCATTTTCAAACTCAATTTTGTAGGCGTTATCCCCGTAATTTCAGTCTGTCGTTTTACGAACGTTACCTCTGAATACTATTCTTTATGTTATTAAAAACACCAGACCTTATACTATCACTTAAAAATCTAAGTTTTTTATTAATAATTATCTTACAAGGGGACCGTTAGGTACGCTTTTTTTTGTTTTAATTGATACTCTCCTGAATGAAAGGTACGTACCAGAGGTTTTCTGAGAAAAATCAAGAAGACGCAATTTTGACCCATTTTCGAGAAAAATGCATTTTAAAAATTGCGAGCGGATGGTCATCGAGCCTGTGTGATTCTCGCTATCCGTACTTTTTTTATTTATTTTTTTTATATATTAAAATGCTTATTTATTCCATTTTAAAATAACATTTAATAAAATTATACCATTCAATGATTATGTATTCCTCATTTTCAATAAAAACTCTGTTTATAGTATTTTTATTATCACAAGTTTCTAAACAATGGACAGTACAACATTGTCGTATTTGAATTTTTGTCTTACTTTTTTATTGTCTGTCCGCCATTACCGGTTGTACCACACGTGGTAGCACGCCCTGTAGATGGATATATATGTTATATACCAGGTGTATAAGCTTAAATCCGCTGTTTGCTCATAGATGGCGTTAGTGAGCCTATGAAGCTACCATGGACATGCCATACTTCTTTTTTATGAGTTTGATATCTGTCAACATGTAATCAGTGCACTGCACATCATTAGCAATTGTATACAACAACATATTTGGTAATCATGTCTAGTTTTTTTTGCCAGAAAAAGAGCATATGCGGGAAGCTCTGCTTTTCTGCTTCAATTTATAGAAATCGGCTGCCAAATCGCATCGAATACTTGTGGAGGCCTATGTTGACAGTACTTTATCGGAAACAACGTGCAGAGTTTGATTTCGGCGGTTCAAAAACGGCAATTTTGACCTGAGCAACAAGAAGCGTGAAAATCGGCCCAGGAAGGTTGAGGACCATCAATTGCAGGCTCTTTTGGACGAGGACGATATCCAATCGCAAAAAATGCTTGCCGAGCAATTGGGTGTTACTCAAGTAGCCATTTCCATGCGTCTACGTGCCATGGAAAAGGTTCAAAAGATCGGAAAATGGATGCCGAATGAATTGACCGATAGGCAGATGGAGCAAGACCAAAACACATGCGAAATCTTGTTCGCCAGACAAAAAAGAAAGACGTTCCTGCATCGGATTGTGACGGGCGATGAGAAGTGGATATATTTCGAGAATCCTAAGCGCAAGAAATCGTAGGTTGATCCCGGCCAACCCTCTAAATCTTTCCCAAGGCTTCCCGCATATGCTCTATTTCTGGCAAAAAAAACTAGACATGATTACCAAATATGTTGTTGTATACAATTGCTAATGATGTGCAGTGCACTGATAACATGTTGACAGATATCAAACTCATAAAAAAGAAGTATAGCGTGTCCATGGTAGCTTCATAGGCTCACTAACGCCATCTATGAGCAAACAGCGGATGCCCCCCCCCCTACATAACGCTTTTTCTATAGTATGTGTATGTAACTTTCACATTAGCGTAACGCTCGAATGAGAAGGTATTGTTTGTATGTAAAAACTGGCTCGCGGATTTCTTTATATCTCCACGTTTCGAGACCCCCTGAATCCGAAAAAATCGGGTTTACGATGGTGTCTGCCTGTCGTCGTCGTTGTCGGTGTTGTTGTCGTTGTCGTCAGTATACCGGATAACTTTTGAAAGACTAGCCGGATTGGATTCTGCTTTAGGACATAGTTTTAGAGACCAAAAATAAAAATGAAGTTCGTTAACCAGCTATTTTGGATAAAAATTCAAAAAGTTAGAGCATTTTCAAAATTTTTGAGACCATTTTTTCCAACATTTAAAAATTCTATGTACGGCTATCTGTAGTACTCGGAAACTCCAACAATTTATCCTCACGCCTTTTTTCGATAAAAGGAAAATTATCAGAGTTATAGCATTTTCAATATCCAAAAAAACAAACGAAAATTAACATTTTAAGCCAAACAACGCACGATATGAAAAAAGTCTAGAGAAGAAAAACGTTGCTTTTTGAAAATCTTACAAGATTATCTTAAAAACTGTTTGAATTTCCTTGAAAAATCGATAATTCAAATTTTGATCGCACAACAAAATAATCAAAAATTTATTTTGTGTTCAAACTGTGCAAGATACGAAAAAAGATGAATTACCAAAAATTGTGCACCCAAAAAAGATCTACAAATTTGTTATTACTCACTTTTTTATAGGGCACGTAGTTTTTGTTTTATTCGTAAAAAACAACATTAAAAATAAAAGAATTATATGTTTGCACAAACAACACAAGCTGCGAAAAAAAAATAAGACAAAAGTTGTTCACCCAAAAAAGAGCTACAAATTTTTTATTAAATTTTTTTTGATAGGATGCGTAGTTTTTGTTTTATTCATAAAAAAACAACATTAAAAATAGAAAAATTAAATTTTTTGGACAAGCGACACAAGCTATGAAAAAAATGAATAGACGAAAGATGCTCATCCAAAAAAGAGCTACAAATTTGTCATGAATAATTTTTTGATAGGACGCGTAGTTTTTGTTTTAATCGTTAAAAATATATTTCAATATAAAAAAAAATTAAATTTTTTTGAAAACGACACAAGGTACGAAAAAAAATTAATAGAATAAAAAAAGTTTTACAAATTTGTTGTAGAATCTTGTTATACAAATATATTAAAAATAAAAAAATTAACTTTCTGGAAAAGGGGCACAAGCTACAATAACATTTTATTTAACAAAATTTTCCGCCTAAAGTATATCTATAAATTAAATTTATGGAAAAACGACACAAGTCGCAGTAAAATGTGTAGTAACAAAATTGTTTTTTTTTATAGATAGATAAACGTTTATTTTTTAGCCTGCTGGCCTTAAAAAATTGACTTGCTTACACTTCCATTTTTTTTTTACAGAATTTTCTTACAACTAAGCCTTAAAACTAACATCCTTCCACACCTTATATCTAACGCCGCTCGCTCTTATCGCATTGCCTTCCTCGCTTCGCCTCGCCTCGCTCGCATGTCCCTACTTTCTTGCTTGCCTCGCATTACCATACTCTGCCTCCGCGACTAATACCTAATACTTATCTACTATTTACAATATTTACAATTACTTATATTTACTTCCTCCTCTATTTACAATCTTTCCTTCTCCATTCCTCTTCCTCCTTCCTTCTCTTCTTCTCCATCTTATCCAATACTCCCTTCACCCATGCTACTGCCCTTTTGTCCCCCCTTTCATGCATCAATACCTCCATGCTTATCCCACTCCTTTCCACCTCCACGCACTCCTCCAACCAGTGCTCCACTCTTGCCTCCCCCTTCCCACATAGTTCACACATCCTCTTTTCCCTATCGAGCCAAAACCTATTGAAACCCTCCATGCACCCACATCTCATCCTCGCTATAAGCTCCTGACTTCCTTTCTCTCCTTTCTCACACAAATATTGCGCTCTCGCCCTTGGCATAATCCACACGTAGTTCCCATTAAACCTTGTCTCTCTTATTCTTTCTTCCCCTGCTGTCTTCTCTCTCTCCATGCCGTTTTTCTTAACCAACTCATATACCTTCCTTCCTTCCTCGTGCATCCTTCTTAGTTCATCCATCTGCAGTCCATTCGTTCTAAAATACCTTTCACTTTCAACCTCCATCTTCCCACCCCCTCTCCTGTTCTCCTTCTCCCACCAACACTCCCTAACCAGCTTACTTCCCCCCTCTTCCAAAAATTTCTCCTCATATTTACACGCTCGACTCCCCGCTAGAATCCCTACACTCGTTCTCCCCGTCTCCCTCCTGACAATATAATTAGGCGTGTTCCTTGCCAACCCCAGTGTCCACTTTACATACCTCTCCTGTATCCTATTTACCTCTTCGCTTTCCTTCCACCCCCACACCTCTACTCCATACAATAGTACACTCATCACTAGTGAGTCAAACAATTTCATTCTCCTCCCAAAATCATCCGCGAATAACTTCTTTCCCAACCCCCACACCTGCCTCATCACCACATTTGCCCTCCTCACTCTCTCTTTTATGTGACCACCCACTCCGCCATTCCTCCGAAACAAGAAGCCCAGGTACACAAACTCTTTCACCGCCTGCACCGCCTTTCCCTTCCACTTCCACTCCCCTTCCTTATCCCTTCCACCTCCTTTTCTGAAAACCATAACCTTGGACTTTTCCGCATTCAGTTCTAACCTATTCTTATCCAGGTATTTTCTCAACCTCTTCATCATTTCCTTTAAGGCCTCCTCGCTTTTTGCCAACAACACTATGTCATCTGCATACGCTAGCGACCAAATTCTAACCCCTCCTATCCTGACTCCTCCTACCACTCCGGCCTCCAGCTTACTTTCCATATCCGCAATTAAAATCGCAAAAAGCGTCGGGCTAAGCGGACACCCTTGTCTTAACCCCTTATCCATCCAGAATCCCTCCGAAATCCCCTGTCCTCCTCTTACCTTATCTTTGGTTTCTTCATATATCTCCCTTACCCTCTCGATCAGGCCTCTCTCCACTCCCCTCTCCTGCATCGCCTCCCACAACCTCCCCCTATCCACCGACGGAAACGCGCCTTTTAGATCCACAAAAAACGCGTACACTCTCGATCCCTTCTTCGCTAATTCTCTATCCACCACGTGCTGTAGAACGTAGATATTGTCGATAGTACTCCTACCTGCCCTAAAGCCCGCCTGCGTCTCTGGCAATATTCCTTTCCCCTCGACATCCTTCCGCAGCTTCTCCGCTACTACCATCGCGTATACTTTATACGCCGTATTCATTAGCGTAATCCCCCTATAATTTTCCTGCCTATCCCTCTCTCCTTTCTTATACAGAGGCACTATTAATCCTTCTCTCCACCCTCGTGGGAATCCCTCCCCCCTCCATACTTTCTTCACTACCTCCTTCAGCCTCTCCCTAACCTCTTGTGTACTAAACAGCCATGCTTCGTTCTCTAGCCCATCCAGCCCTGCTGATTTTGACCTTTTTAACTTCCTTATCTGTTTCTCTATCTCCTCGTCATTCAACTCCTCCATCTCTGCCTCCCCCGTTCTTCTACTACCATCATCTCTCTTCCTTGAATCTGAGCCCTGAAATGATTCTTTAAAAAACTCCCTCCACTCCTCACTCCCTATCTTGTCGCTTATCCCTACTCTACGCTTCCTAAACCTATTTATTATCTTCCAGACGTCCCCTTCTGTCTTAACATTTCCTAACTCCTCCTCCAGCTCTTTCTCCTTTTCCTGTTCTTTCTTCTTACACATCAATCTAAACCCCTTCCTCATTTCTACGTACTCCTCCCTTTTCGCAGTACCCTCTTTCCACTTCTTGTACTTCCTCTTCACCTTCCTTTTCATCTTTTTACATTCCCTATCCCACCACGGCTTCACCATTCCTTTCTTCTTCTTTTTGAATACCTTCTTTTGCACGCACCCTTTCACTTTCTCTTTTAAATTCTCCCATATCTCTTCCACCGTCTCCCCTTCGAAGCGTACGTTCCCTAACTGCTCCTTATATTTCTCTATCGCCTCCCTCGTCCAGCTAACCCTCTCCCCCGTCGACACTTCTTCCCCACCTTGCCTTCCACCGTTCTCACCCCTTATCCACAACCCTAATGGCTGATGGTCTGATTCTACCCTCCCTTCTACTGCGAATCTCTCCATCTCCTCCCACCCTTGCATATTCATAACTACATAATCTATTACCGATACCCCCACCTTACCTACGTATGTGTATTCTCCCTCTTCGTCCCCAGTTGCCATACCATTTGCCACCGCCCAGCCTCTATCCTCCATCCAGTCCCTTAGAATCTCCCCCTCCTTATTTATTAACCTATCCTTTGAGTTCCTTTCGAAGCTCTCCCCTTCCCTGTAAAGGCCCCCTTCCCTCCCCATCCTCGCGTTAAAGTCCCCACCCAGTACAACCATACCCTCTTCTCTTTCACCTAACAGGTCTTCCACCCTTTCTTTAATTCTTTCCATCCCATCCTTATTGTACACTGTCACAAACTTACACATTCCCCCTCCTATCTTTACTTTCCTCATTTGCACTCCCTCCCCCTCTACCTCTCCGTGAGCTTCTTCCTCTAATCCATCTCTAATCCCCGTTATAATTCCCCCACTAGCCCTTCCTTTCTTCTTCACTCTGACCGCCTCCTGGAGTCTCCACCTATACCCCCTTGGCAGCTTTGGCTCTATTCTATCCCATTCCTTTCTTTCCACCCACGTCTCTACCAGTCCTACCACATCAAATTCCTGGATATACCTCCAGAACTCCTCATCCTTCTTCTTTACCCCTGCTACGTTCCAGTAAAGCACCTTCACAACTCCTCTACCCTGCATTACCCCCGCCCCCCTACTTCCTACGAAACAAATTCCCCTGCACTTCCTTCAACACCTCTTTCTCCTCGTCCCACACCCACATTTTCTCGTCTATTTTTATTTTCCGATATCCTACCTTCGCCGATCTCCCTTCACTCCTCTCCCTCCTAGCCCTGTCGTACAGCATTCTCTGTACATCCCTTTCCTTTCTCGTCAAATCGTGATCGATGAACACTTCCTTATCCTTTATCCTATTTTTATTTCTCATTACCCCCAATTTTTCTTCCCAGCTCTCCAACTCCACAACCGCCACTTCTTTCTCCTTCCTCCCCTCCAACTTAACTTTCCCTACCCTGCCTTTATTCCACCCTATGCTCTGTAGCAGCGCTTCCACACCCTCCCTTTCTTCCCCGCTCTTCATCTTCAACCCTCTTATCACAATATTATTTCTCCTGTCTGCCTTCTCCTTTCTCTCCATTCTCAACTCCATTGCCCTTATCCTTTCCCTATCCGCCCTCTCCTCCTTTTCATTCCTACGCTCTCCCACTTTCTCTTCTATCATATTCCCTACCCTCTCCCAAATACCTTTAATCTCGCCCCCGCTACTACCCCCGACTCCTATTTCCATTTCCGTCCTGCCCTCCACCTTCTCAAGCCTTTTTTCCGTCCTTTCTTTCCACGCCCTAATCTCCTCTTCCATCTGTTTTATTTTAACTTCTTTTTCTTTTCTTTCCCTCTCTAACCCATCTACTCTCTCTCTCAGCTCTTTCACCTCCTTTTCCCATTTCTCATCTCTGATTCGCAGGTCTTCCCTCATACCTTCCATCTGCTCCTTGGTCCCCCTTACTTCCTCCCTCAGCCCCCTGATCTCGCCTATCAACATCCCGAGAGCCTCCTTTTCCAACATCCCCTCCATTTTTTTGGGGGGTGACCTCGGGGTTATCCCGCTTTTTTTAAACGGGCTCTCGACCTCGCTTTTCTCCGGACTCTCTTGGCTGTCTCTCTTCCTTTTCAAGAGATCCTCCCCGTCACTTGCGCTTGACGCTCTCTCCCTTACCTTCTCGCTTCCTTCGTTGCCACCGTCCCGATTTCTCCCTCTCCCCGACGCACCGCTCGACACCGGGCGACGCGTTGTTGGCCGTCGTGGCTTGTGGAAAATTCCCTCCCCGTCGGTTTCACTACCAGCACTGCCAGTACTCTCGCTGCCCACCTCCCGCTCTACCGCCGGTAAATGGGATCTATCCATGCAGTACCTGCCGCAACCGACAGAGGTCTCTGCAAAATTTTGGCGTCTTTCGCCGCCAAATTTTCCTTTTTTTTTTTCCCCCTTTTTTTTTTTCAATTCCTCAGTCCCTGCGGACACCCCTTTCTCTCCCTTAGCATCCCCTAACTTTTCGAGAACCACCCTTGAACCCTCGAAAGCCCAGGACTCCTGACCACGAACTCCCCCGCTTACTTGCCAACCTAACCTCACTTTCCCTATCCAGCTAGATACCACCTCCCACACACGCTGAAACTCACTTTTTATCTCCACAATTCACCCCACACAACCCTACTCACCTCCTCGGCTTCCACCCTCACACTCCACTCACACCTTCAATACCAATGCATGTTATGAATTGTAATAATGTAAATGTATTGAAATGATACATTTTTCAGTGTAGCTGAGATTAAAATGTAATGCAAAATAAGAAAGAAATATTAAAGTAAACATTAAAAATAAAATTTGTACTTTATTTTGCAATATCTGAATGAGCAGCCCCAGACCGAGGTACAGAAATAAATACAATAGACATTTGATATAATAGAGTTGAACAATAATGTATAAAAGTTCGCATTGTCAACCAAATCGAGTGCGAAGCACCAGATAAGTGATGAGAATGTGTTCGTTAAAGCCAAAGGAGATTTAACAAAAGAGAATTCACAATCATCAAATTACAGTTGTCGATGCGTTGACCTTTAATTTTGAAAGGTCTATGCACATTTGGGTGAAATACAAAGACCCAGCGCGTAGCGTGAGGCAAATACATTATCGAGCGCGAAGCGCGAGATGAAAATATTTTACCGAGCGCGAAGTGCGAGAAACAACAGTCGCGCGCCCTAGGCGCGCTCAAACTTGCGTTCAGATACTCTAAAATTACCTTTATGCAATATGAAAGTTGCTAAAATAATTTGAGTTATTTTTGGTCATTTTTAAACACTTTAACCCTTAATAAATTTTCTTTTTTTTAAAGCCTGATAGGTCATGTATTTCTGAAGATTCAATACAAATTTAAAATTCCAAGTAAGGCGGGATATTATATTTCAATTGAATCGACAGAAGCACATGTCATAAAAAAGACACTTTATACAACCAAGTTACAAATAAAATCATTAGATGAATTTTAACTGTCAATATTCATACGTTCTTCTCCATTATTAATATATTCATCGTATTGATATATCTAAAAATAATTAATATATACAAAAATAGAATTTTATAAAATGGAATTTCATAAAAATATTAATGCTAGTAGATTTACGTAGTTCAAATTCATTTCACGTTCAAATTATATTGAGAGTACAATAATTTAATTTAATTACTAACATTTTATTCAATTACACTGAAAGCTTCTCTTTCCCTTTTTATATCTGTACAAATAACTGGGATTCTCATTTCAAGGTTTGATATTGATAATAACCTATTGTACAGTGTAGACTGTATACAGCGCAATTTTTATCACTGCCACGACGAGGAATAAATAAATATGTATATATAGTCAGTTCGAATCGAAAAACTGAAGGCTTCGGAAGCCGATTCTGAAGATTTTCGAATTGATTTTTTTTCGATTCGGCCTAAGAACTTCGAAAGTCGATTCCAAAGACTCTCGAATCGTATTTTTGCCGACTTGAACTCAGCTACGTCGGTTCGGAAAAACCCACTCGATTCGAACAATGCACAGATTGCACAGGGCTAATGATTGTGTATCTCCCAGATTGTTGGTGTTTAGAATGAAAGTGGGAATCAGAAGACTCGTTAAATGATATTCTAGGGACTTGCGATCCTGGGGAATTAATCAAATGATATTCTAGGTACTTGTGATCGTGGGGAAATAATCATTTTACTCGGAGATATGAATAGCTGGGTTGGCCGGCAACGCGAAGGTACAGACAGGGTACTAGGTCATACCGGAGATCCAAAAACGAATGGTAACATGGAGAAATTGGTTAGCTTATGCTGAGAAGACTTGTTTATTACAAATATTTGGTTCAGGCATAAAATAATCCACATCTATACTTGGTGCAGAGGTGAAAGCCACAGCAGGATGACTTTGTTGTAACGGATCAGATACTGGGAAGGGTTATTAAAAGATACAAGGTTTATGAGAGTTTCTGAATGTGGAACGGATCATTACCTCATAGTTTCAAAAATGATGCTAGGTCAAGGATTGAGGAAAAGGTGAACTAAGAAGTCGAAGGAGACGCGAGTCAAAACAGAGAATTCGCAGGAACCAGAAGTACAAATAGAATATTGTGATAGGCTGAGCGAATATTTAGTTAATCATAGGACGAACGGGAGATGGAAGTAGGCAATAAAAATGTAGAGGGCGAATGGAACATACTACGGGACATCATCTTCAAGAGTGCATCTGAAGTGTGTGGTACTGCGGTTATAGGAAGAATGACTCGAGATGCTTGGTGGAAAGATGAAATTCGCATAGCTGTTAACGCGGAGAAGCAAGCGTATTTGAGAATGTTGAATATTACAGATCTCAGCAATGACGAGTGAATTAGACTAGAAAATGATTATAGGGATAAGAATAGAAAAGCAAAAATACTAGTTTAAGAAAGCAAGGATCAAATCAAAGTGGAAGAAGATAAGAAAATATAAAATGATTTTGAAGGAATTAAGAAATTATGTTGGAAATGGATTAAGAAGACAAGGAAAGAAAGTAGTCGGAATAACGAATACTGATGGTGGAATGGAATGGAATACAGACAAAGGGAAATACTGCATGAGTGACTTTCAAGAAATTGTGTGGAGGTGAAGTTATGAAACGTATCAACTGTGGCATAGAAGAGATTACGTTAGAAAATCCCGTTGCAAGTGGTGAAATAGAAATGTATCCCTTTGAGATTAAGGTTATAATTCAGAATTTAAAGAATGGTAAGGCTGTTGGTGTGGATGGTATTACCGCTGAAATGCTTAAGAGCGGTGACGAGTGTTTGTCTGAGAGGCTGAGTGAGTTGATGAATATATGTTCTATGAATGGGGAACTTCCAAATGATTGGAGAAAGGCGATTATTGTTCCACTCTATAAGGGAAAGGGTGATAAAGGTTACTGCCCTAATTATAGAGCTATCAGCTCACTAAGTACGTAGGCAAAACAGAATACAGAAAAACGTTGAGTAGACAAAAAAGTTTTCTGTGCATTTGTTGACCTGGAAAAAGCCGTCGATAGCGTGGATACAATTAAAGGTTAAAAAGTTCTGAAAGGGTATGGAGTCGATGGTTAGTTTCTAATGAAGGTAGTAATGCATTCGGCAAGGATGCGTGATTTACTCTTGGTTATTCAATATATACATGGACAAATGTAGATGAAGAAGGTGTTGACCTCGGGATTGTGAAGGTGCTTGTATTGATGTTTGCGGATTATGAGGTTATTATGACAGAATAAGTTAAACATTTAACGAATCAAGTGTATTTAGGTGAAGTGAATGGCAGCGTATCCAGTATGTGTTTGTGTGAATGGTACTCTAAAGTGACACGATATAAAGAAACATCGAAACACACGAGCTTGCATAAAAATATGTATGGATATAGAGGAAGCAAAAGATGTATGTCAGGATAGGGATCTGCGGAGGAAAATTGTTATGAAGAAATATGTGACGAAGAATGTCAGTGGAGTGTTAGACGCATGAAACGAACGATGTTGGATACTCATGGGCCCTCGTTAAGAGCTTTGCTTACAAGGGGAAGGCCTGAGGGTTGAAATCGAAATCGAGGTCGCGTGAGCACAATTTGAAATATAATCGAATTTTATTCGACACGTGTCACGGCTTTTTGGTAAGTGGGCCCCGGTTTTGAAAATATGAATTTTTGAAAATTACGGCTGCCGTCACTCATTCTTTAGTGTCATTCACGCGGCACGCCTCTCACCGAGCGGCGGTGGCCTGGTGATAGCGTTTCTGCTTGCGACTCCGCTGCTGTGGGGTTCGAATCTTTTGGCTAAAAATTGTTTTTTTTTACATAATTAAAAAATCCGAATTACATTATTCATAATTTTATCGCTATAACCTATATTCTGAACACCAATTAAACCATATCAAAATAGTTCCTACTTTCAATATTACATGAAGAAGGTTGACAAAATTAATCAAATACACATGTCAATAATTGATATTATATATTATTATATCATGTATGAAGTACATACTCTTGTTTTACTGGCAGCAATTTCGTCACTTTCCACGATTTTGTCGCTTTGAAAACCCCCACGTTTCACCAAGAAGAACTACGGAAAGAATGAGTTTCCGTAGTTCCGGTTTTCCGGGAACTACGGGGAAAAAATTAATTAATTAATAATTGTTAATTACTAATTTAGTTATTAATAATTAATGATTAATAATCATTATTTTATTAATAATTATTAATTTATTATTAATTATTAATTTATTAATAAGTATTAATTATTAATTTATTAATGTAATTAATAAGTATTAATTATTAATTTATTAATGTAATTACAAATTCATTCGGGATTTTTAATTATGTAACAAAAATTTTCTAGCTAAGAGATTCGAACCCCACAGCAGCGGAGTCGCAAGCAGAAACATTACCATCAGGCCACCGCCGCTCGGTGAGAGTCGTGCCACGTGGCTGAAACTAGTGAATCAATGACGGCACCGTAATTTTCAAAAATTCATATTTTCAAAACCGGGCCCCACTTATAAAAAAGCCGTGACACGTGTCGAATGAAATTCGATAATCTTTCGAACTATGCCCACACGACTTCGATTTGAATTTTGACCCTCAGGCCTTCCCCTTGTTAGTAAATGTGATTGGGGTAAAGAGTAAGGATGTTCATATGGGATTATTATTCCGTTCGTACGTTTTTGTGTGAATTGTGACGTATGAGTGCTTTGTGAAGCTTTCCATCACGGCACACTGTTGTGAAACTAGGGTGTTGTTTGAATAAGCAACACGTGAATTCTAGATTGATCAAAAATCTATCCCTTCTCCTACAAATTCCTTTTTACTTGCCCTTGCCATACAAATTCCTTTATCCCCGATAGTATAACGATTATAACAATAGTAATAATAAATGAAACTACCTACCAGTAAAAATGTGGATTAGGTAAAAGTTTCTTCTTTTATGTTAGATTTCTTTTATAATTGTAGGGACCAATATTTTAGCACTGTTTCTAAGTTACAAGCAACCAATAAAAAGTCATTAATTTGAGCATTCCGAACTTAAATCAGATACATTCAGGACTTAATAATATGAAATTGAAAGTATTTGTAATTACACAATTTTGAATTTACAACTATTTAAATTGAATGATTTGAATTTAAATCATTTTTAATTCAAAGACCAAACCTGTTCATAATTTAATTATTTATTTACATTATTAATAATAAATAATAACTTTAAAGGCATATCAATTTGAAAACCTTTAAATTAACAATATTTCATGAATAGAGCGGATGTCAAATTTGTAGGGGTTGCAAAATACCTGAAACTTTTGTCTTGAAAAAAGCATCTTCCTGTTGAAAAGCATTGTCAAATTTCTCATTACTTCTTTGACGTGTGTTAAGTAGGGTGAACTCATTTTCAACTTTTAGAATTTTTTTGCCCTCACCCTCCAGTTTTGTTCGAATATCCAAACAAATGATCTCCGAGACAAATCGGCTTTGAAATGGGAAAAGGCAGCTTTTTTTAATCGACGATTTAAACGCGATAATATGTTACAATTAACTCCGAGATTTGAGAGTGGTTCTTCGAATTTTATAAGCACATTTGAATACAGACAATGTATAAAATAATTTATGTGGGGGCGCCTGCATCATAGACTTTTTGTCGAGATCGTACGACGTGAATGTTGATATCTTGAGGTGGATTCCATCTCGAGACGTCACCATTCACGGCATACTGTCTCGGACTGGATATTACGGAACCCAGGTCCCAAATATGGTTATTACAAAGTAAATAAGGACTGACATCCACATTGGTATAGGACTTCAAGTTTACGTGAAGCACATAAACTAGTCGTTTTTGAAAATAGTGAAACGAGTTCCCACCAACTTGCAACATCTCAACTTTCAGGACGGCTACTGACCGGAAAAAACGAGAATTGGCCTGGAATTTAGAACACCGGGAAATAGCCGGAAATTCGTCTAGAAACCGCTGTGGGCGTAGTCCTCATTGCTCCAGTCAAACCCCTACATGCTAGCGTTTGTAATCTTCGCAGCCTGTCCTGCATTGTTTTAAGTTCTGCCCGTGGCCACCAGACCACGGCCGCGTATAGGCGATTTGGGTTTAGGACAGCAGAGTAGAGCCAAGCAAGCATTTTAGGCCCTAGACCCCACGTCAGCCCAAAGGCTCTCTTGCACATCCAAAAAGTCATGACAAATTTTTTGCACTGGGTCTCCAGGTGCTTTGCCCAGTTCAGCTTGCTATCTAGGATTACTCCCAGATATTTAACTGAATCTGAAAACGTCAGCTTCACTCCACAGAAAACAGGAGCTTCGAATTTCGGCACTTTATAGTTTCTCGTGAAAATTACCAGATTGGTCTTCTCCTTATTTACCGAGAGCCCTGAGCTATCGCACCCGAGCTCTACGATGCGCAGCGCCGACCTCGCGAAACCCATCAACATTTCCAGATGTGCCCCCCTGAGTAGGATTACAGAGTCATCCGCATAGCCCTGAGTATAATACCCCTCTTTATTTAGCCTTCGGAGGAGGCCGTCCACTACAATGCACCACAATAGGGGCGACAGGACACCCCCTGTGGGCGACCCCGTGGAGCTATTCCCCTTACTAGGCCTTCACTCCATCTGGTTTCGAGTCTCCTCCGCCGTAGCATGCTTCCTATCCAGCATACTAGCTGGTACGGCAGGCCACATCTCAAAGCCTCTCGACAGATGACGTCTGGAGGAGTGTTGCTGAAAGCACCGTCTATATCCAAGAAAGTGCCCACAGCATACCCCCTTTGTTGCAACTGCTGCTTCAACTTTGCCACAACAGCATGAAGCGCAGTTTCTACTGAGCAGGCTGCCTGAAAAGCATGCTGCCCTCTATGCAGCGGGGAGGCCAAGAGCACCTCATCCCTAATGTATCTGTCGACCAGCCTCTCCAAAGACTTCAGGATAAAAGACGTTAGACTGATTGGTCGGAAATCTTTTGCCGCAGCGTAACCACTCTGCCATCCTTCCATTCCGATGGCACGTGTTTAAGGGCTATAATTGCCCTACATAATTTCGTCAGAGGAGCGACGAGTAGATCCATGCCTTTTTGTAAAAGCGCTGGATAAATGTCAGCCGCCTCTGGTGATTTAAAGGGACAGAAGGATCCTACGGCCCATTCCGCCTTTTTGTAATCAGCGACCTTAGCGGCGAAATTCCAGTCGGCCCTCTCCACCTCTTAGCCCTAGCCTTTCTCCTCTTGGTCGGGTCGGAGTCGCTGAAAACCCGGGAAGTGAACTTTCATCAGGTGATTCAGCGTTGCTTCTTTATCTTCGGCAAACTCACCATTATCGAGCCTTATGAGCCCGAGACGTGCTTCCGGATTTTTTGCCAGGATCTTGTGCAGCCTCGCTGTTTCCGGAATGTCCTTCGATTCCTCGCAGAAGCCCCTCCAATTTTCCTGCTTATACATTCTTATACTTTTATTGTATTCATACTGGGCCGTCTTATAGATGTCCCAGTCTGAAGGCAATTTAGTTCTATTTGCCCTCTTACACAACATTCTTGTCTTTATACGCAGTTTCTCCAGGTGGGTATTCCACCATTCTGCTCCCTTCCTAGACTTAATATTGCCGAATCAGAGCCTCCACCTCTTTGGCAGGCGGGGGTCCCTCGGTATCGCCAGGGAAATAAGCCGAGGCAATAAACACCTCTAGCCTTTCTCCGCTACTGCCCCTGGATCTCACCTTGATAACGGTGAGATCTCTGGAGCAGAATTTAGGGACCAAGATCGCATCCATACCTTTGACGTCTATACATGCCCTTAGCGTTTTTTCTCGTGGCCCCTTATATATGGGGCCACATCCTGACAAGCCACGAATCCTTTCCCTGTGTAACCAGGGTTCTTGGATTAGGGCGAGTCCTGTCTGCACCACAGACTTCAGCATTTGAAAGGCTAGTTCGGGGCACCTCCGGACGCGTCTGGCCCCCCTACGGATCACAGCCCCTCAGGTTCACCTATTCCAGATCTATAGTCTAATGACCCCAGTCACTCGGAAGGTAACCCTACTGGTCCCTAGATAGGGTCGATAATCTAGAGCCGCAAGGGCTCTGATTGAGGATTCGGGAAGACCAACGACTAGAATCCAGCATCTCCCCTTCGGCCTGGATCCCTGTCTGTCGTAAAATAACTTCCACGAATCAGTTCATAGAGACGGGCTCTGAAAGCTCAGGCGCCTCAGAACGGTCGCCGGGCTCTCGGGGTTCCCGGGAAACAGTACGGTGGCTCTGCGGTACTTTTGCAAATACTCCGCCCCCTTGGCTTCCAAGTTTAGGCCTTCTTTAAGCTTAAACTTTAGGTTTTTTTCCACTATCCAGTCTCGCGACCAGATGTCCATGGCCTCCACAATAATGGCCCCCGATCTGATGAAGATGTCATTGAATCTGGGTGCGCGCCCCTCGCGAGGTAACGCGTCAATCCCTTCAGAGATTTCATCCCTCATCCTGTCCAACTCCTCCAGAGTTAGACAGTTATCAGGATAACCCGACGCAACGATAACTCTCACCAGGGCGTTGTTAGCCATCTGCGCGAAAGTAAGGCCCTGTATTACCAGAGCCTTCTGGCGTTTCAACTTCCTGTTTGGGGGAGTTTCTCTGGAGCCCTTCTTCCTCTTGCTTATGGAAAAAGCCTGAGAAGTTTCTCCGGGTAGAGTTTCCGCAGCCACTGCCCCCTGTGGAGGGCCTTGGCTGCTGTTTGCGAGACGTGCTGTGCGGTCTCTCTTCCTTTGTGCTCCGCAACGGTTCCTCTTCTTTACGGAGAGTTCTGTTAGCTGCACTTCTTCGGCTTCGACAAGATAGTCTCCAGGAGCATCAATATTTCGCATCGTCTCTGGTGCATTGCCCCCTAAGGAACCTCCCATTTTTGGCGGTGGGTTAGAGGAGGGTCCCGAAGCGGGCCCCTCATCGTTTATATTTTGTTTTTTTATTTTTTCGGGATTCATTTTTGTCCGACGAGAAGCTAGGGAAATAAGAAACACCTCCCACAGAGCCCCGCTTGCGGGGGGGGGGGCTAAATACTATGGGATTCGACCTGGTGTCCCAAAGTCTCCGTTAAGACACCTCCTTTGAGACCCCCGCCTGTCCGCCTCTCCTGAGGGGGAGCAGGCATGGGTGTTCAAGGATTTGTTGACCCTGGTGCCATTCAGCTCTTGACACGGCGAGCCCCGTAAGCCCTCCCACCAGATACAAGGTCCCGCGATCCCTAGGGAGGGTAGATATTTAACTTAGTAATTATAAAATTTGTGTTCTTGGTGTCAAGCATGGTATAAATTTAGAAGTTGATGGTCAAAATTATAGATAGATAATCATTATTGTATCTTAGGATTCGATTTAAAACGATACACACAATAATAGGACTTTTTGATAACCTGAGAGCAAGATATTGAAACACCCCCAGGTTATGTAAATATATTGCTTACTTGAGAAGGGCTACTGATTTGTAGCCATAACGTCGATCGTGATTAACTGAGGGATCTCACAGAATATCATAATAAAAAAAAACTTTTAGACTAGTAAAACAACTGCCATTTCCGGCATGAAAGTGTTAGGTAGCGGTAATTGAGTGGTGCTAATTGTAGTGAATTTGCAGTGGAATTTGAGGTGAGTGAATGGTAAAGGTAGGAGAGCAAGTAGGAGATAGTTTCTGGTTAGTGAGAGGAGTAAGGCAAGGATGTCCTCTGAGCCCACTTTTATTTAATATATTAATCTCAGATTTAGAAGAAGAAATGAAGAGAAAGGGATGGGGAGGAGTTAGGATGAGAGAGGAAAAGATATACACACTGGCATACGCGGACGATATAGTTTTGATGGCAGAGGATGAAGAAGGGGTGACGGGCTTAATTACCTTGTAAATGAATAGAGATCATAGATCTCATATAAGAGAAAGGATAAAAAAAGCGGCAGGGATAATGAAACAGATTTGGGGAATAGGAAAAAGAAGGTTCAAGAAAGATTGGAGAAGGAGAATGTAGTTATTTGATACGCTGGTATGGCCGGTATTAGGTTATGGAGCGGAAATATGGGGATGGAAGGAAAGGAAAGAGATTGAGAGTTTACAAGAAAGGTATATAAGGTGGACGCTAGGACTGAAGACGCCTTGATATATGGTGAGAGAAGAAGCACAGAGGGATAAATTAAGTACTAGAGCGGGTAAGAGAGCATGGGAATTTGAGACGAAGTTAACGGAGGGGAAGGGAGGGGAGTTAGCGAAAAGGTGTTTGAAGGAGGTAGAAGAAAGTAGAGGAAGGGCGGTAGAACTAATAAGTCGGGAAGAAGAAAGGAGGGAGTTTTTTAGTGGTAAAGATGTAGGATAGGGGAATGGAGTAAGCTATGAAGAATTGGAGTGAAGGGACAGAGGAAGACAATTAATGGATATTACATTGGCAAAAGGAAGAGAACAGAAAGTGCAGAATATGTGAATGGGAGGAGGAAACATGGGAGCATGAATGGGAGGAGTGGATGAAGGAGTTGGAGGGGGCTAGAGGGGCGAATTAGAAAGAATGAAAGAATGGATGTGGAAAAATGACAAAATGAGAATGAGATAGAAGAGAAGTGCAAGTGAAGGAAAAAGGAAACGGAAGTCGCATAGGTTATAAGCGTAATGATCTGTAAGTAGTTACAGGTAGTTCTTGTGTAATAGTATAAGTAGATTAAGATAAGGATGCGCTCGCTCTTTCACTTTCGATCGCTCGCTCACTCTTCCGACAGTAAAATTGCGCTATATTAATATAGAAGTAAGGAGCTAGATATAAGAGTTGATGTAAATAGTTGTAAATATTTGTAAATAGTAAGGATAAGATAATATAAAGTTTGTAGATCGTCTTGTAAGAAACGGAAGTCATGTAAACCCGTAGGGGACACATTATGAATAAAGAAGAAGACTTGAGTGGCCACCCGGAACTTTTAAAACGTCAAATACATTTTTGGAGAAACTTGTAGGTATTGAGGCGCTTACTCCGGGTGACGATCGGAAATATATATATATATATATATATTGAAAAACAAAGTTAAACAACCACCGCAGGGTCCCACTAAGAGCAACTGCCATCCAACAAAATGTCAATAGCCCCCAGTAGCACCGCGGTAAATCACACCTATGGCCACGTCTCACAACCGTGAGATGGGTGGTA